>JAQZBX010094611.1:0-12009 GCA_029593785.1 Cabassous unicinctus | reverse complement strand
CAATACCAAGGATTGAACCCAGGACCTTATACATGTGAAGCATGTGTTCAACCACTGACCTATACCCACTCTACAAGAAAAAGAGCTTTTAATGGAACAGAAAGTAATAGAAAGCAGTCTAGATGGGCTGGGTGTTTTAGACAGCCAAAAATATTAATCAAGTACCTGTTGGGAGTGGGAGTCAGGAAGTGAGTTGGGTGTGGATTCAGAAAATGAGAAAAGAATTAAGAAAATAAAGTGAAAAACCAATTATTAATTTTAAATTTTACCTTAGTCCTTAATAGCAATTTGGGTAGCACTGAAAATAAGTTTGAGTGCTACTTATTGGAAGTGGGTTGTGTATTGCCAGTATTATTGTTACAAAGTTAAAGGAAGACTGTATTGGTTAAGAACATGAATTTGAAAGTCAGACAACCTCAGTACCTAGTAATTATCTTTTTTTTTTTTTTTTTTAAAGATTTATTTATTTTTTTATTTATCCCCCCCCTTGCTGCTTGTGTTTTACTGTGTCCATTCACTGTGCGTTTCTTCCGTGTCTGCTTATCTCCCCCTTGCTGTGAGGTCCTGCTGCATCAGCCCACCTCGCCGTGCGGGCCGGCCGGCCTGCCTGCCCTCACAAGGAGGCCCCAGGAAGTGAACCCGGGGCCTCCCATATGGTAAACGGGAGCTCTATCCATTGAGCAACACCCGCTTCCTGCCAGTAATTATCTTAATTTTTGTTTGGCTTTAGGCAAGCCATTTAACCTTACAAAGGCTTTTCCCTTTATCTCTACTCTCAGAAACTGTCTTAATTAATTTCCTCTCAGTCAGCCCATTTTTTTCATCTCAGACATCAGAATAACCATGCCTTCTGGTATTAGATAAATTGTTTTATACCTACCCTGCCTGCTTCACATTTCATCTCTTTCATCCCCTGCCATTCATTTAACACCAAAATTTATTAAATGCCTATTTTGCATCATTCACAATTATTTAGCATTAACAAATAATCATAATATTTTGAGGAAAAGTGTTTACCATAGGTTAAAAAGTTAGGATCTTCATGATGTGCTTAACTTAGCATGAGTTCCCACAGGAAGAAATTTGCAAGCTGAAAAAAAATTTTTTCTAACACTGATATATTTTATTTCTCTTTTTACTTTCAGTGGTTACCAATGACTCAGGAGCTGAGCTTCCAAAAATTTATCAAACAGTCTGACTTACTAGAAGAACTTAAATATGACTTCAATGAGAAAGCTGAATTGAGACACACTGAGACACAAAAGCCGTTTGTCTTTAACTATTATAACAATATCCTGGAGAGGAATAGCAAGCGATACCAAGCCCTTGGCCATTTACTTGAACAATATATTTATGAGCTTCTGGAGAAAGTGTGCAAATTACAAAAAGTGTATATCCCACTTGAGGCTGATAAAGAATTCAGAAGCTTCTTTTTCATGAGTGAGAGAGCATTAACAAGTCATCATTCTGTTCTTCTTGTCCTTCTTCAAGACCATGGGGTATTTAGAGCTGGACAATGGAGTCAACAAGCAATAATACATCATGGTCTCCAACATGGAAGTCAGATTCCATGTATTCAAATGGCATTGCAGGCACATTATGATGTCATTGTGCCAAACCCCAATGACAATTTTGTGGACCTAAAGATGGAAAAAGAGTGGGAAAGCCTTTTAACTCAAAACTTTGAGTCTTCTTCCTTAAAAATGGTTCAAGCTGAGAGCTTTTTATCTCTCCAGCAGCCTGCCCAATGCATTCCAAAAAGATGTAGCAAAACCCCTGAAGAACACATGGTTTATATTTGGGATTACTTCATTTCAAAGACTGCAGGCAAGGATGTTGCCTTCATTGTACATGGTTATGGAGGCTTAGTTTTTATGGACCTGCTTGTTCATAGAAAGTGGGAAGTGATGAACAAAGTTTATGCTGTTGCACTTATTGACTCTGAACATCATGTAGGACACCAGCTGGGAAGTGATGTACAGTTACTAGAATGGACAAAACAACACTGCCGTGAATGGGTGACAAACCCTAAGCCTTTAGATAAACCTGCAGCTACTGTCTTGAGAAAGGAGTTTCCTATGGTCTCTGCTGGTACAGAGAAACATCACTTAGCCCCTTCCTCTAGCCTTCAGTCAATTTTTAAATACTTTAAAAAAGCTTTGAAAGCCAAAACAACAACTAATTCCTCTCAAATGCCAGTAGTAACTCGAAGCTCCACAAAAACAAAGCCAAACAATTAAGGTCCTTTTTTGGTCTAAGATACTTTTCATCTCTTGACAATTTTGCTATGGTAGATGCTAGAAGGAAAAGAACACTTCCATTATGATCTGATTTGAGGTTTGATTTCTTACTTTTTATAAAAGTAAATGTATTCTCTTTTATGTATTCTCTTTTATGCCCTATCAGTGCTATCATTTATATTTACAGTATTAGTCAAGTTTGAGGATCTTTTTCTTGAAAAGCTACTTTCATTTGACTTACTAGAATGACACCAGAAGTGTACTTGATAGAAATAAAACATTGTCAGTGTTTGAGTTCTATAAAGTTATTAATGCCATATTAAAATTAAACACAAACATAAATAAAAATTAAATATCATAAGCAAACTCCATTCTTTGTTTACGTTCTTTTGTTTAAATTTGCTGACCTATGTGTGTGTATTTTCTCATACTTTCCACTAACATTTGAGTGCCTGCTATATAGCAGTCAATACTAGGTGTTGGGGACTGTTTTTGTTTCCTAGGCTGCTCAAGCAAATACCATACAATAGGTTGATTTAACAATGGGAATTTATTTTCTTACAGTTTTCAGTCTTAAAAAAAAAAAAAGTATAAATCAAGGCATATTCAAAGTGATGCTTTGTTCCCAAAGACCAGACTTCTGGAGCTAGCTGCCTACAATCATTGGCACCTCTGTCACAGGGCAAGGCACATGGCAGACTCTTCTGGCCTCTCCCTTCTCTTCTGGGTTCCTTTGGTTTTAGCTTCTAGCTCCTCCCTCTCTGGCTGTTTTCCTCTCTCTGTCTGAGTTTCATTCTGCTTATAAAAGACTCTAGTAATAGGATTAAGACTCATGTGTTTGGGCTGGACCACACCTTAACTGAAGTAGCTTCGTCAAAAGGTCCTACTTACAATGGGCTTACACCCATAGAAATGTGTTAAATTTAAGAACATGTTTTTCTAGGGTACAAACAGCTCCAAACCACCACAGGGACACAGTGGCAAAAAGGCTAATATTGCCTTTATCCTTAAATCATTCACACGGAAATGAAATTACAAGTGTGAGGAGTGTTAAGAAGTAAAGCATGGGATATCTAAAATATGAGCTTAAGAGACCTGGGGATCAGAGAATACTTCCCTCAGAAAATGATGCTTCGTTTGAAGAACATTAGTAAGAGAATAGTAGGAGAATGAAGTCACAGTCAAAGGAACATCATATACAAAGGTGGTGAGTCAGGAGAAGGAAGTCCAGTTCAGGTCAAGCTGAAAAATTGAGGGGGAATAGCTGGAGAGATAAGCAGAGGCAGCTTGCATAAGTCTGCATTGTCCATGGTTAAGATTTTGGACTTTATTCTAATGACAATGAAAGTTATTGGATGGATTTAGACAAAAGAATATCATCAAATTTACATTTTAGAAATTATATCCTAGTTGCAATTTGGAGAATAGGTTAAAAGGAGGACATGCCTGGAAGTAGGAAGACCAATTTAGAAACACTGACAGTAATCTGAAAAATATTTAATACTCCTAATGAAGAAATTATCAAGATTGATTAGATGTCTGGAATGAGAAGGAAATAACAATGATGACTCACAGATTTCTGGCTTGAACAACCAGATGAATATAAACACTATTTGCCAAGCGAGATAGGGGCCATTTGGTAGAGAAGTACATAAATATATGTTGACTGTTCCAGAAAAAGTTAAACAGAGAAAAAGGAAAGGATTACAAATTATTTCTTAGCGCTGCCCAAAGATGAATAAAAGAGGATCCCATAGTAGACTTTGCATTTGAAAATTTTACTCTCTTCCATATTTAATAGGACATGCAGATTTTACTGTACATAGTTATCCCTGGTCTTTTTTTAACCTAGCAGACACTATAATTCCAAAAACATAATATTTGAAATTTCTCTTCTTTTTGCACAATTTCTTGAGTGGCATAATGAAAAAGCACTGAATTGTAAGTCAGGATATATAAGAATTTAAATGAATCTTCCTTGGGTCAACCAGTCAATCTTTCCAAGCCTTCTTTTCGCATTTGGTAAAAATGAGAGAGGTGAGCTTTGAAGTCCCTTTCAACACAGATTTTCTATCCAGAATGCATTTATTTATTTATTTATTTATTTATTAGTTTTATAATCTTTTTTTTTTTAAGATAATTAGATTACATACATTTTACACAAAAACCATAGGAATTCCCACATGCCACACACCCCTTACCTCCCACACCCTCCCACACAAACATTCTTCATTAGTGTGGCACATTCATTGCAGTTGACAAACACATCCTGGGGTTTTGCCATTCAGCATGGACCTTAGTTCACACTGTAGTCCACACTCTCTCCCACACAGTTCTGCATGCTATGTGATGATATAAAATGGCCTATATCTGTTGCTGCAACGCCACTCAGGGCGACTCCCAAGTCCCGAAAAAGCCCCCATATTACAACCATCCCTCGCTTTCCCTGCCCCCAGAGGCCCCAGTGGCCCCTGGCTCCACATCAATGTTGAAACTTCTTCCACTGCTAGAATCACACCATGTCTATAATAGAATACCAGTAAGTCCACTCTAGTCTACAGCTCTTCCCCCAATCCCAAGGATTCTGGGACGGTGACATCCACTCCACCTCCAATTGAAAGGGGGCTTATATCCCATGGGGAAGATGGATGGCACTATCCTGCCAGCAGCTGCGGACTCTCTCCATTCCCTGGGATGACCATTGTCCATAATCATCTCCCTGCCAGTTGTCCTGGGTGAGTCCAATGAGCTGTAGAGGTTCCGGGCCCAACTGGCACATGCACAGCCCAAGGACTTGAGTCTCTGGACATACACCTATAAACTCCAGCACTAAGTATAGGTTTAAATAGAAGGAACAGATGAGCCATGTTCAGGGAAGACATAACTGAGTCCAACTCTATCACTCTCAGGATTACAAACTCCAAAGTAGGGCCCACTGGCAAGGTACCAAACTCTGGAGCTATCCACCTGACCATAGGATCTGGATGTCTCCAGAGCCCTCAGGAGCCCCACTATTTGGGATAGTATCCACTTTGGAAGTCTATGAGATCCTGCTGAGATGTGCATAAGCATTACCTCTGGGATGACCTCCCAACTCACTTTGAAGTCTCTAAGCCATGTAAACTCATTTGTCTTTACCTTTTCCCCCTTTTATTCAAGGTCTTTTTCCAGTTGCATTGCTAGTTGGTACTTGGTAGCAATCCCTTTGTGCTTGGGAGGCTCATCCCCAGGAGTCATGTCCCTTGCTAGGGGGAGAAGGTAATGCATTCATATGCTGAGCTTGGCTTAGACAGAGGCCACATTTGAGCAACAAGGAGGCTCTCAGGAGGCAACCCTTAGGCACCCCATAACAATAGGCTAAGTTTCCATATCAAGAGCAAAGGCTCATAAGCCTATTCATCAATATCAAGGACCCATCTGGATCATTCTCCTTTGCCAGTCATTGCCCCTGCACTTGGGGGACTGCTGCCACTCCCCTAGATAATGTGGCAGAGCTCTCCAGGATGGGAATTCAGTATTCTCTCGGTTATTGTGTGAGTCTCCACCCACTGTGACAATGTCCTGTGAATATCGGAATATCTTTACATACCTTATATTGTAACCCTACTGTGATCCAAAGCCTCTTCAAAAATGAAGCCATTACAATAACTAAATACAATTAATAGGAAAATGAAACAATAATGATAAGTTTAAGTATAAGAAATAAAATACATAAAATTTTGAAAAAAAACAAAAATAAAATTAATAGATTGGGATATTTTTAAAAATGAAAATCATTTTTAAAATTTTTTTGACATTTTACCTTTTATCACCACAATGTCTAGTGTTCTGTCTGTACTGTAGCACCTTCCCCCACACATTCCCCAGTGTCTCACTATTTTTCATTTTGTTTTCAAATAATTTTTAGGTCACAGCAAAGTCACACACAGAATACAGGAGACTCTCATATACCTAACATTCTCCCCCTTTCCTCTCCCCTATATTAATATCTTTTTATATATGGATGGTACCTTTGTTATAACTGATATACAAATAGTGAAACATAGTTACTAAACATGGTCAATGGTTTTACATTATGGTTTACATTTTAGACCATACACTTTTATAAACTTTGATGATATTTACCACGTCCTGTGTCCATCACTGTAAGATCATGTAGGACACTTCCACTGCCCACTAAATACCCCCCGTTTGATCTATTCTATTCCTCCCTCCCCCTCCCCTCGGGGCCGATGGTGACCCCTTGGCTTCACTCCTTGGATGACAAGATTCATAGTTACATGCAACAAGACTAAGGTCTTACACACTGGTTTGTCCTCTCCTATTAGGAACCGCCCATGCTCTCGAGAGGCTCCCGCCTGTCTATTTCTGAACAAATCAGTCCTCCCGAGGACGGAAGTCCAACTCCTTCCCACTCATTATGTGGGTCTCCACCCACTGATACAAAACCCTATGACAGAATGATCACTCACACACTCCCTAGAAGCCTGCTCCAGGTGCACCCCATTCCGAATGCCTGCCCATCCAACACCCTAAACCAGTAACCCTTCCTTGTCATATTGCCATAAGAGCACAGAATGCATTTAATTCACCTAATTTGGAGAACACCAAAAAAGTTTAAAAAAAAAAAAAGTTTCACTATAAAAGCTATGCTATCAGTCAATTAATTATTTGAAAGTTGATGTTTCTCATATCCCCCAATTTATTATTTAATCTGGTAGTCAGGTGTATTAATTATCTATTGCTGTATAACCAATTATAATTATCCCCAAATTTGGTGGCTCAAAATAACATTTACAATCTCACAGCTTCTGTTGATCAGGGATTCAGGAGCAACTTAGTTGGGCGATTCTGACTCAGGGTCTCTCATGAGTGTGCCGTCAAGACTGTCTGGAGCTGAAGTGTTCTGAAGGCTTGACTGGCTGTTAGCAGTTGGCCTCAGTTTCTCACTGGCTGTTGGCAGGAAGTCTTAGTTTCATACCACATGGGCCTCTTCCTTAGGCTGCTTGAGTGTCCTCGTGACATGGCAACTAGCTTCATCCAAGGTGAATCATCTAGGGGAAGAAGCAAGCAGGAAACTTCACCGCCTTTTATGACATATCTTCAAGGTTGCATACTGTACCACATTTTTCTATTCATTAAAAGTGAATCATGCGAAGCAGATGTAGTTCAAGTGATTGGGCTTCCACCTACCACATGGGAGGTCCTGGGTTCAGTTCCCTGTGCCTTCTTGAGAAGGCGCGCTGGTGCAACAGGCAGGCATGTTGAGCTAATGCAACAAGATGATGCAACAAAGAGACACAAAGAGGAAAGACAATGAGAGACACAGCAAACCAGGGAGCTGAGGTGGCTCAAGTAATTGAATGCCTCTCTCCCACATGGAAGGTCCCAAATTCAGTTCCCAGTGTCTCCTAAAAAGAAGATGAGCAGACATAGAGCACACAGCAAATGGACACAGAGAGCAGATAACAACCTCGAATGGGGGGAGGGGAGGGCAATAAATCTTAAAAAAAAAAAGTGAATCATTAAGTCCAAGGGAAGGGGAATCAGGTTCTACCTCTTGAAGAAAGTGTCAAATCATTTGTGGACATTTTTAAACCACATCAGAAAGGATTCCAATTGAAACTGATAATTAAGCAGCTCAACTCAGTTGTTGGTATTAAGACTAATTTTCTTCTGGGAGCATATTTATCTTTCACTTTAAAATTTTTCTTGGTTTAATAAATAACTCTGTATGTTTAGAAACTGGTTTTTATCTTCCTGTGCAAACAATCAGCATTTTTACCACAGATAATAAATGTTTGATTAAAAACAAAGCTCATTTTAAGCTTTTTCTTCCCAGGGTCACCCTCATCTATTCTCTAACTCTGCCTGTTGATATTGATCTACCTGTACAGCTTGAAGACACACACACACACACACACACACACACACACACACAAAAGGACATCTCCAGGTTTTGGCTATAAGCTACAGGCCAGAAGTGTGTGCAGACAGAGAAAACTGATATGGGAGACCTTTGGGAAAATCTTAAGACCACTAACATCACCGTATAATAATGTAATCTTTTCTTGGGGAAAATAGTTGGAATTAATAAACTGTGATCATTGTTGTTAAGCAAGGTACATCAAGATTTGCATGTCATTTTCCAATACTAGACTATACATATTTCAACAAGAAAGGAAAACATTTTATTTTTCCAAATTCGCTAGGGGAAGTGTCTCTTCAACTGAAAATTATATATACTTGCTTTTCAATGTGTCTTCAATAGAAGTGGTTCTCTAACTTTAGCATGCATCGGGATAATGTGAAAGCTAGAGGTCTTGCTAAGACATAAAGCTAGACTTTCCGGAAGATGGCAGGCTAGAAAGACATGGGACTCTCTTCTCTCCTAGAAAAATAGCTAGAGGACAGGCAGATACAGTCTGGGAAAAATCTTCTAGGGTTTAAGACACCAGGGGAAGGCTGGACACCACCCAGAAGAAAGAGAGGCAAAGGGAAAGATTGTCATAACAAAACTGTGAGTTAAAAGCAGGAGCTGCTACTGCCAGCAACCTCCCCCACAAAAAGACACTTTTGAATTCTCAGGCCACTGGGCTGGTGGCTGCAAAGGCTGCCCGAGGGATCCACCTCCCCAGGAAAGGGAAGAGAGAGGGACACAGCCTAAGGCTGACTTAGCTTTTGACACACAATTTGGTCTGCTGTGTCCCACAAGCCCTACCAGGCTGGGTGGGGCTGCACCATTGTTTGCCTTGGGAGCCAGCTCAGGACTAAAGAGATCCAACCTTCTCAATCTCCCTCTCTACTAACCAAGACTGACTGTTGAGGACTCAGAGGAAAGTGGAATTATTTCCTACCCAGTAAAGGGACGGGCTGCCAGGGAAGGCTGGAGAACTGTCTCTAAGAAAACTTGAATTACAAGGCTCTTAGCCTCTAGGCAAGAACCTATATCACATGTTGCAGAAAACACATTACAATTAGACATTGAACTGAGAGGGCTGCTAAAGAGCACCTCTATCTGGCAGAACAAGGAAGTGCATGTTATGAAATTAAAATTAGTTTTCACAACAATGCAAGGTATTGGTGGTAGGATGAAATATGAGAGCCTTGTAGGAAGTTATGTATATTTGTTTTGTAAGTTCACAACTATTACTATATTCTTATTTTTCATGTATGTTTATGTATGAGTGACATACTTTGATAATTTTTTTTTTAAGTAAATAAGTGAGAGATGCTTTTTCTGGCTTTTATAGCCTTCCTACCCCAGACCCTAGGAAGAGGGTCTCAACCTATTCCTGGGTCCAGAGCCCAGTTTTGAGCAACTAACAGGGACAATCCTAAAGACCCATATTGAAACAAGAATCAAAGAACAGCATAACACAGAGCTTTCTGCCAGTAAATCCCTACAAAAGAGAGATAAATTGAGCATCTGAGTAAACTCATCACCCTAATCAGATACCAAGACACCAGCAAAAAATTATGAGCCATACTAGGAAAATGGAAGACATGGCCCAAGAAAAGAAATATATCAAAGCCCCAGAACAGATGTAGGATTTGAGAGGACTAGTTGAGATGCACACAAATTTCCAAAATCAAATTAATGAGTTGAAAGACAATATGGCTAAAGAGATAAATGACATCCAGAAGACATTGAATGAGCACAAAGAAGAATTTGAACATCTGAATAGAAAAGTAACAAAGCTCATAGGAATGAGAGACATGAGCTAAAACATGTTTTATGTGTGAGATAAAAACAAAAAGTAACAAAGCTCATAGGAATGAGAGACATGAGCTAAAACATGTTTTATGTGTGAGATAAAAACACATTAGAGGTATACAACAGCTGACTTGAAATAATAGAAGAAAGAATAACTGATATGAAAAACAAAACAGCTGTAATTAAAGAGAGAAAAGAACAGAAGGGGGAAAGAATGGAAAAAATTGAGCAGGGGCTCAAGGAGTTGAATGACAACATGAAATACAACATATGTGTCATGAAAGTACCAGAATGAAAAGAGAAGGGAAAAGGGGCAGAAAGAGTATTTGAGGAAATAATAGCTGAAAATTTCCTAACTCTTGTGAAAAAAAATTAACTTACATGTCCAAAAAGCACAGCATATCCCAATCAGAATAAATCTGAAAAGACCTACTGCAAGACACATTTTACTCAGAATGACAAATGTCAACAAAAAAAGAAAATTCTGAGAGTAGCAAGGGAGAAGCAAACCATCACATACAGGGGATGCCCAGTGTATTAGTCAGCCAAAGGGGTGCTGATGTAAAGTGCCAGAAATCTGTTGGCTTTTATGCAGGGTATTTATTTGGGGTAAAAGCTTACACTTACAAGGCTCCTAAAGGGTCCAGCTCAAGGTACCATAAGAGGCGCTTTCTCACAAAAGTCAGGGGCCACATGTTGAAGCAAGATGGCAGGTGATCTTTGCCTTGTCTCTCCTGCCTTCTTCCTCTTAAGGCTCAGTGGTCCCAGCTTCTTCTGATCTCAGCTGTAGGCTGGCATAGGGCTCATTTCTTTCTGGGCCTTTGCAGCTGCTCAGCTGCTCTATTCTCTTCATCTGCAAACTATCAGGCAAATGGCTCATCTCTCTTCCCGGGTCCTTAGCTGTTTCAGCCTTCTCCTTTCTGTCACATGGCAGGACTGAAATAACGACATTCTCTCCTCTTCCATGTGTCTTCTTGAGTGAATATCCATTTACATAGGCCAAAGGGGGTGGGGACTCAACCAGAGCTATACCTTACTGATGTAGCCTAATCAGAATCACCTTATTGATTTTATCAAGCAAACTTAATCAGAGGCTCCTCACCGAATCTAATAAAATCAAAGGGCTTCACACCCACAGGAACAGACCAGTTTACAAACATAATTGTTCTCTATTTTGGGATTCAAAAAAATAATTTCAAACTGCCACACCCATTAAGACTTAGTGCAGATTTTTTATAAGAAACCATGAAGGTGAGAAGAGAGTGGTATGGTACAATTAGGATACCGAAAGAGAAAAACTGCCAGCCAAGAATTCTTTATCCAGCAAAATTGTCCTTCAGATATGAAGGTGAGAATAAAATATTCACAAACAAACAGAAACAGAGAGTTCATAAAAAGGAATCAGACTTCCGGGAAGATGGTGGACTAGTAAGACATGGGAATCTCTTCTCCAGGAAAATACTAGAGGACAGGCTGAAACAGCCCCGAAATAGATCTTCTAGGGTTTAGGACAGCAGGTGAAGGCTGCACACCACCCAGAAGAAAGAGGGACAAAAGAGGGAAATTGCGATGACAGAACCATGAGTTGGAACCAGCAGCGGCTGCTGCTGCTGGCACCCTCCCCCACACTCTTTAGAATTCTCGGGGCCCAGGGCCTGTGACCACAGACAAAGGGGGCTCTAGGGATCTACCACTCCCGGAAAGGGGAGAGAGAGGGACACAGCCTTAGGCTGACTCAGGTTCTGACCCGCAAATTGGGCTGCGGAGCCCCATGGACCCTTCCACACTGTGGCTTACCCTGGGAGCCTAGGAAGGACTGGAGAAATCCGACCCTCACAACCTCTCTCTCTTCTAGCCTGGACTAATTGTTGAGGACTTCACAGGAGAGGGGAGAGAGAGCCTGGGGCTGACCCTGCTTTTGACTCGCAGGTTTGGTCTGCCCTGTCCCGAGAGCCTTCCCAGGCCGGGTGGGGCTACGCCATTGTTTGCCTTGGAGCCTGCAAGGGGCTAAAGATATACAAACCTCCCAATATCCTCCTCTACTAACAGGGA
>JAQZBX010094610.1:0-12007 GCA_029593785.1 Cabassous unicinctus | reverse complement strand
CAGACAATCTTTCTTGGGAATTCAGAGGGAATTCAGACAATAACATCTGTGTGGTGAGTTCATTTCGCTCTGCCTCCTCCCACTGATATCTGCAGTATGCAGTGTCCTTGGAGACATTTACTAATGTGTCTCTGCCAGCAAGCATGCTTTTTGAATGCTTAACCCTTTATGCTCTGACTCTCAGCATCTTCTCCAACAGTTGAGCATTTTTTCGCATTTTTTTTCCATTTGTATTTCTTCTTTGGACAAATGTCTATTCAACTCTTTTGCCCTGTTTTAAATTGGGTCATTTTTCTTTTTATTGTTGAGTTGTAACATCTCTTTATATATCCTAGATATTAAACCCTAATGGGGCATGTGATTTCCAAATATTTTCTCCCATTGAGTTGGCTGCCTTTTAAACCTTTTGACAAAGTCCTGTGAGGTGCAAAAGTGATTAATTTTGAGGAGGTCCCATTTGTCTCTTTTTACCCTTTTGTAGTGCATGCTTTGGATGTAAGGTCCTAGAAACTACCACCTACTACCAAGGTTTGATGATGTTTCACTACATTTTCTTTTAGTGATTTCATGGTCTTGGCTTTATCTTTAGATATTTTTTCCATTTTGAGTTGATTCTTGTATAGGGAGTGAGGTAGGGTTCCTCTTTCAGTCTTTTGGTTATGGATATCCAGTTCTCCCAGCACCATTTGTTGAAGCAATTGTTTTGTCCTGTCAACATGCACTTGGTAGGTTTGTCAAAAACCAGTTGGGTGTAGAGGTGATGGTTTGTGTCTGGACTCTCAATTCTCTTCCACTGATTGATGTGTCTTTCTTTATGCAAGTACCATGCTTTGTAATGTAGCTTTGCAATATGTTTCAAGGACAGCAAGGGAAATTCTTCCCATGTCGCTCTTCTTTTTGGAAGAATTTTGGGTATTCAGGTGCACTTTCCCTTCCAAATGAATTTGATAATTGCCTTTTCTAATTCTGTAAAGTAGGCTGTTGGAATTTAGATTGTTATGGCATTGAATCAAAAAAATCAATTTGGGTATGGTTGACATCTTCATGATATTTAGTCTTCCAATCCATGAACACAGAATGTTTTTCCATTTATTTAGGTCTTCATTGATTTCTTTTAGCATTAATTTGTTGTTGTCTGCATATAGGCCCTGTGCTTCTTTGGTTGAATAAATTCCTAAGTATTTGAGTCTTTTTGTTGCTATTTTAAATGGAATTTTCCCCCTGATTTCCTCCTCAGATTGTTCAGTACTAGTGTACATAAACATTACTGATTTTTGTGTGGTGCTTTTGTATCCTGCCACTTTGCTGAATTCATTTACTGGCTCAAGTAGCTTAGTCGTGGATATCTCAGAATTTTCTAAATACATGATCATGACATGTGCAAATAGTGAGAGTTTTACTTCCTCTTTTCCTATTTGGATGTCTTTAATTTTTTTTCTTGTCTAATTGTCCTAGCTAGAATTTCTTGTACAATATTGAATAACAATGGTGACAGTGGACATCCTTCTCTAGTTTCAGTTCCCCATTGGGTATGAGACTCGCTGTGGGTTTATGCCTTTTATCATACTGAGGAATTTCCCTTCTATTCCTATCTTTTCAAGTATTTTTATCTAAAAAGAATGCGGGATTTTGTTCAATGCATTTTCTGTGTCAGTTTAGATGATTATGTGTTTTTTTCCTTGATTTTGTTAATGTGGTGTATCATGTTGATTGATTTTCATATGTTGAACCAGCCTTGCATACCAGGAATAAATCCAACTTGGTCGTGATGTGGAAATCTTTTGATATGCTTCTGTATTCAATTTGCAAGAATTTTGTTGAGAATTTTTACATTTATGTTCACTAGAAAGATTGGTTGTAATTTTCTTTTCTTGTAGTATCTTTATCTTGCTTTGGTATTAGGGTGATGTTGGCTTCATAAAATTTGTTGGGTAATTTTCCCTCCTCTTCAATTTTTTGGAAGATTTTGATCAGGATTGGGGATTATTCTTCTTGAAATTTTTGGTAGAATTTACCATGAAACCTTCTCATCCTGGACATTTCTTTGCTGGGAGATTTTTGATCAAAGATTCAATCTCTTTAAATGTGATTGGTTTATTAAGTCCTTGTATTTCTTGTAGCGTATGTGTAGGATGGTTCTGCATTTGTACGAATTTTTACATTTTATCTTGGTTGTCTAATTTGTTGTCCTACAGTTTCTCATAATATCCTCTTATAATTTTTTTTATTTCTGTGCTGTCAATCGTAACTGCACCACCTTTCATTTTTTATTGTATTTTTTGCATCTTCTTTCTTTTTTCCTTTGTTGTTCTAGCTAGGGGCTTGTCAATTTTATTGATCTAACAGAACCAGCTTTTTGTTCCATTGATTTTGTCTATTGTTATTTTTTTCTGTTGTTTTTCTCAATTTCATTTATTTCTGCTTTAATCTTTATTATTTATTTTTCCTTCTTCTTGCTTTGGTATTGGTTTGCAGTTCTTTTTCTAGTTTCTTTAGTTGTTCAGTTAAATTTTTAAATTAGTTCTTTCTTCTTTTTTAATATAGGCATTTAGGGCTATAAATTTCCCTCTCAAGAATGCCTTCGCAGTATCCCATAAGTTTTGCTAAGTTGTGTTCTTATTTTCCTTCCTCTCAATATATTTACTGCTTTCACTTGAAATTTCTTCTTTGACCCACTGATCTTTAGGAGTGTGTTGTTCAGCCTCCACACATTTGTGAATGTACTTTTTCCCTGTCTATTATTGATTTCCAGTTTCATTCCATTATGATCTGAGAAGGTACTTTGTATAATTTCAATCTTTTTGTATTTATTGAGAGATGCCTTGTGCCCTAACATGTGGGCTATCCTAATGATAGATCCATGGGCACTTGAGAAGAATGTATACCCTCCTGAGTTTGGATACAGGGTTCTGTAAATGTCTTTCAGGTCTAGCTTATTTATCATATTGTTCAAATTCTCTATTTCCTTGATGATCTTGTGTCTAGTTGTTCTATCTAATGAGGTGAGCAGGGTGTTAAAGTGTCCAATGATTATTGTAGAGATTTCTATTTCTCCATTTATTTTGCCAGATTTTCTCTCAAGTATTTTGGGGCACCCTGGTTAGGTGCATAGATATTTATTATTGTTATATCTTCCTGTTGGATTGTCCATTTTATTAATAATTAATGGCTTTCTGTATCTCTTATAACTTTTTTGCCTTTAAAGTCTGTTTTGTCTGATATTAGTATAGCTACCCTTGCTCTCTTATGGTTACTATTTGCTTGGAGTATCTTTTTCCAACCTTTCACTTTCAGCTGGTTTGCATCCCTGCATCTAAAATGAGTTTCTTTTAAACAGCATAAGTTTGGCTCATGATTTTCTATCCATTCTGTCAGACTGTATCTTTCAATTGGGGAGTTTAATCTGTTCACATTCAATGATATTACTGTAAATGCATCATTTACTTCCACCATTTTATTCTTTTGTGTTCATATGTCATATCATATTTTTGTCCTTTTCTCTTTTGCATATCCTTTCTCTATTCTTTCATGTATATTCTCCTCCAGGCCGATCTCTTCTGTCTTTCTCTTTTAGGTTCTAATATTTTCTGCAAAGGTGGATTGTTTTTTGCAAATTCTCTTTAGTTTCTGTTTGTTTGTGAATATTTATACTTACCTTCAAATATGAATGACAATTTGCTGGATAAAGAATTCTCCTCTGGCAGTTTTTCTCTTTCAGTATCTTAATTTTATCATACAACTGTCTTCTCGCCTCCATGATTTCTGAAGCGAAATCCATGCTAAGCCTTACTGGGCATCCCTTGTATGTGATGGTTTGCTTATTCCTTGATGCTCTGAGAATTTTCGCTTTATTTTGACATTTGACTTCTGAGTAGTATGTGTCTTGGAGTAGGTATATTCTGATTTATTCTGATTAGGGTATGGTGTGCTTCTTAGTCATGTAAATTCATTTCTTTAGTAAGAGTTGGAAATTTTCAGGTATTATTTCCTCAAATACTCTTTCTGCCCCTTTTCCCTTCTGTTCTCCTTCTGGAATTCCCATGACACACATGTAGCTGCGTTTCATGTGGTCATTCAACTCTCTGAGACCCTGCTCAACTGGTTCTATGTTTTTCTCTCTCTTCAATTTCAGCTCTTCTGTCTTCTGTATCACTCCTTCTTTCTTCTATCACTTCAAATCTGCTGTTGTATGCATCTAATGTATTTTTATTAGAGATTTATTCATTTATTTCTCCCCTCCTCCATGTTGTTTTGTGTTCACAGCCTACTCTCGGTGTGTTCTTCTGTGTCCGCTTTTCTTCTCTTTAGGCAGCACCGGAAACACAACCTGGGACCTTCCAGAGTGGAGAGAGGCTGCTCAATCTCTTGTGCCACCTCAGTTCCCTCATCTGCTGCATCTCTCATTGTCTCTCTTCTGTGTCTCTTTTTGTTGAGTCATCTTGTTGCGCCAGCTAACCGTGCAGGACAGCACTCCTTGTGGGCCAGCTCTCTGCTCAAGCAAGCTTGCCACACGGGCCAACTTGCTTTTCTCCAGGAGTCCCCAGGAATCAAACCCTGATTTGATTCCATATTGAATCAAATCAATATGGAAGACAAGGATCCAATCACTTGAGCCACATCCACTTCCCTCTAATGTGTTTTTGTTCTCACCTATCATGTCTTTCATTCCCATGAGCTCTGTTATTTTTTTGTTTGGGATTTCAAATTCTTCTTTGCATTCGCTCACTGTCTTCTTGAGGCCCTTTATATATTTAGCCATGTTGTCTTTCAACTCATTAATTTGATTTTGGAAATTCTTGCACAGCTCACTAATTAGTTATCTCAAATCCTGTATTTCTTCAAGGGCTTTGGTATATACCTTTCCCTTGGCCATGATTTCCATTTTCTTAGTATGGCTCATGATTTTTTGCTGATGTCTAGGCATCTGATTAGGATATAGTTTCTCAGATGCTCAATTTCTTTCTCTTTCATAAGGATTTAGTGGTAGGAGTCTGTGTATTACCACTGCTCTTTGATTCTTGGGTGAACATGGATTGTTAGGATTGTCCCTGCTAGTTGCTCAAAACTGGGCTCTGGACCCCATAATTGGTTGCAGATCCTCCTCCTAGGGCCTTGCAGAGGGAAGCTATAAAGGCTAGAAAAACCTCTCTTACTTATTTTTAATTTTATCACTTCTATTTCCTTGGTTTGATAGCAGATGGCACTCATTGACAGATCTGAGTTTAATGACTGCTTAGACTGTATTTGTTGCAACTCAGACTGGATCAATGTGATAGCTCTTCCTGCCTGGAGGCTGAGAGCTTTGTAATTCAAACTTTCTCAGAGATCTTTCTCTAGCCTTCTCTGGCAGCCCCTTCCCTTTTCCCAGTTAGGAAGTAATTCTCCTCCTCTCTGTGTTCTCAACAATCAGTCCTGGTTAGTAGAGAAGTAGATCTGAAGGGTCATATATCTTTAGTCCCTTGCTGGCTCCTAAGGCAAACAATGGCGCAGTCCCACCTGACCTGGAAGGGCTCCAGGTATACATCAAACAAGTGAGTCAAAAGTTGAGTTAGCTTAGGTTATATCCCTCTCTCTCCCCTTTCCTGGGGCGGTGTGTCCTCCACATTAGTCTCTGCTAAAAGAGAAGGAAATTGTGAGGGTCAGATTTGTCCAGTCCTGTGCTGTCTACCAGGGCAAACCACGATGTGGTCCCACCTTGCCTGGAAGCACTGGTGGGATACAGCAGAACAAATTTGTGGGCCAGAAGCCAAGTCAGCCTTAGACTGTGTCCCTCTCTCTCCGCTTTCCTCCTGTGGTGGATCCATGGAGCCCCTTTGTCTGTAGTCACAGGCCCAGAGGCCTGAGAATTCCAATGTGTCTTTAGTGTGAGGAAGGATGCCGGCAGCAGCAGCCACTGGTTTCAACACACAGTTCTGTTATCGTGATTCCCCTCCTTTGTCCCTTTCCCTCTGGGTGGTGTTCCAGCTTTGCCTGGTGTCCTAAACCCTAAAAGATCGTTTTCCAGCTGTTTCAGACTTACTTTAGCTATTTTTCTTGAGGAGAAGAAAGTCCCATGTCTTTCTAATCCACCATTTTCCCAGAAGCGCAATAAATACTTTTTTTCTGGCTTAAGTAAACTGGTGTGTTCTTAAATTCTTTTAGGTGACCTAGCCAAGAACCTAGAAGAATCCAACACTTCCTTGGCTTCAAAAGGAGATGCAACCAGCTGGAATGTGTTACTCAGAATCACGGTCTGAGCCGCCCCTGGTCCCCACGCTGACTCTCAGTGGCCTAGTCCTATGCTGAGGGCCACTTGGCCAGTTGGCCCTCCTGAGGTCTGGGCATTGAGGGCCTCACCTGCCTGTCTTTAATCCCTCCACACACTCATGGGGTCAGAATTAGTCACCTCACTTTGCAATGGAGGGAACTGAGGCTTTGAGAAGTGGGCATATTAACTTATCTCTCACAGGGCTGTGACTGGGCCCAGCAGGGATTTTGAGTGTGCTTTGATCAAGTGCCCCCAGTAGGTGGACTCTGAGCACAACCTTGAAAGTGAGAACAATGTGAGTTGTGAGGTTTGTGTGTATGTAAGCTGCAGGGAGGATCACTGCAGCTGGCGGGCGTGGGGGGTGGGGGTGGAGTCTAAGATGGGCAAATGCTCTTGGTTTCACAAGTGAAACAGACTAGTGAAACTGGACCACTGGGTGGTGGAGCAGGCATGTGTTTGGACCACATCTCATGGGGCCCTGATGCGAGGTGAAGGAATCAGAGCCATGGTGCATTGGTGTTGTAAGGATGACACTATACAGCAGGCTGTCCTAAGAGCACAGTTTCCCAGAGCTGCATATAGCTAAGTGGGGACCTTGTGCCCCTATCCTCACCCAGTCTTTTGTCCCTGATCATCAGCCAGGGATGAGGAGCTTAGCCCATGGGGCCCTGACAGACCCCTGCCTTCTAACAGGGGTGACCATAATGGGTAGAGGCCCAGAGCTGTCTACTGGTCAAAGATGATATTTTGGTACCCAGAGAGGACACACTGAGGGACCAGGGGGAAGTCCCAGCCCTGGCTCATCTGGATGCACCTTTGTCTTTTGTTCTGGTCCAAGTGTAGTCTGAGGAAGTTGATGCTGAAGTTGCTCTGTGCTGTTTGTAGAGTGTCAGCGAGCATTTTCCTTGTAACCCCTGAGATAGAGAGCACAAGCATGTGCTGGCCACCTTGTGATGGAGACAGAGAAACAGGAGGTACAGCTGGAGGCTGAGATCAGCCTGAGTTTCCAGGAGAACAGCTGTGACAACTCCCTGAACTGTTGGTTGAAATAATTAGGTGTCCAGGACCCTATTGTACACTAAGTGGGTGATCAGATCCAGGGAATTCTGGAAGCTCATTTCTGGAGGTGATCATCTCAGCCCCTTTTGTGTGTGCAGTCATGTACACTGGGACCAGGGAATGTGGAACAATGCCAAAGAGAAGGTGAGGGGCAATAAACTTCTTTCCTTTCCTTCACTGGACTTGGGGACAAGGCTCCTGTCCATCTCAAAAATCCCAATTCCTGTTTCCCTCATACCTTGGCAACTACTATTCTACTTCTGTCTCTGTGAAGTTGCCTATGGTAAATAACACATATAAGTGGACTCATTCAAAACTACTCTTTTGTGTCTGGCTTTATTTCCCTCAATATTTTCAAGTTTCATCCCTATTGCAGCATGTATGAGAACTCCATTCCATTTTGTGCACACACTGCATATTGTTGGGCCTTTCTTCTGTTGATGGACACTTGGGTTCCTTTCATTTTTGGTTCTTGTGAATAATGCTGCTATGAACATTGATGTGCAAATGTCTTTTTGAGTCTCTGTTTTCCTTTCTTTTGGGAATATACCTAAAAGTGTAATTGTTCAGTCATATGGTAATTCTCTGATGCATTTTTAATGAATATGCAACTTCTTTCCATGCTGACTGCACCATTCTACATTCCCACCATTCTATGTAGAAGGGTTCTAATTTCTACACATCCTCACCAACACGTTATTTTTCTGCTTTTTCACTTTTCTAAAAAAACATAAGGCCATATTTGTGTTTATGAAGTGGTATTGCACTGTGGTTTTGATTTTCATTTTCCTCTTGGCTAAGAATGTTGAGCATCCTTTCTTGTGCTTATTGACCATTTCTATGTCTTCACTGGAGAAATGTCCATTCAATCACTAGCCCCTTTAAAAAAAATTTTTTTAAAGATAATTAGATTATAAAAATGTCACATAAAAAATATAGGGGATTCCCATATGCCCTGCTCCCCACACCTCCCACATTTTTCCACGTTTACAACATCTTTCATTAGTGAGGTACATTCATTGCAATTGATGAACACATTTTGGATCCTTGCCACAAAGTGTGGATTAAAATTTACATTGTAGTTTAAACTCTCTCCTAACCAATTCTGTAGGTTATGGCAAGATTTATAGTGGCCTGTATCTGTCAGTGCAATGTCATTCAGGACAATACCCAAGTCCCCAAAAAGCCCCCTTATTACACCTGTTTTTCCCTCTCCCTGCCCTCAGATCCTTCAGTGGTCCTGCCTCCACATCAATGATATAATTTCTTCCATTGCTACAATCACAATATATCTCTAGTAGAATACCAATAAGTCTACTTTAGTCTTTAGTTCATTCCCCAATCCTGAGGATTCTGGGATGGTGATGTCCACTGAACTTCTAATTGAGAGGGGGCTATGATCCCATAGGGCTGATGGATTTGATTTTCTTGCTGCAATTGTAGACTCTTTCTGTTACTTGGTATAGTAGTTGTCCACCATCACCTCCATATTAGTTGTCCTGGGTGAGACCAATAAACTGGAGAGTAGGTTTTGCAACTCCATTGAGTATCAAGGCCCAGCTGGCACATGGACAGCTGAAAGATTTAAGTCTCTTGGACATTCCCTTACCAACTCTCATATAAATTATAGATTCAAATAGAAGGACAGAAGAGTCATGTGTAGGGAAACCAGAATGGAGTCCAACTCTGACACTCTGGGGAGCATAAATTCCAATGTAGGGCTCTCTGGCAAGACACCAAACTCCTGAGCTATCTGCCCTGACTATAGTGTCTGGATGTCTCCAGAGCCCTCCGAACCCACTATTTGAGGTAGTATCTACTTTGGCACTCAGTGAGATCCTGCTGAAATGTGCATAAGCTTATCCTCCGGAATGACCTCCTGACTCACTTCGAAGTATCTTATCCATATAAACTCATTTGTCTTTACCTTTTTCCCCTTTTGGTTAAGGTCTTCTTCCAGTTGTATTGCTAGTTTGTGCTTGGTGATAGGAAGACTCATCCCTGGGAGTCATGTGCCATGCTGGGGGAAAGGTAATGTATTGATAAGCTGAATTCAGCTTGGAGAGATGCCACATTTGAGCAACAAGGAGGCAATGCTTAGGCACCCTCTAATACTAGGTAAGTTTCAATTTCAAGAGTAAAGCTTCATATGCACACTCATCAATATCATAAGCCCATCAATGTACCATCCTCCTTCACTAGTCATTGTCTCTGTCCTTGGGGGATTCTTGCTGATCCATTAGAGAATGTGGCAGAGCTCCCGAGGATGGGAATTTCATATTCCTTCAGTTATTGTGTGAATCTCCACCCGCTTGATGAAACCCCATGAACATTTGAAAGCATTTATATGCCTTATATGTCTGCCCAGGTGAGCTTCTTTCCATATATTCCGCATCACTGAAAACCCACACCAATGATCCTCCCCTGCCACAGTTGTAACCCTTCTTTGATCAAAACTTCTTCAAAAATGATGCCAATAAAATAGCCAAATACAATTAATTAGAAATTAATAAGAAATTATTAATAAGAAAATGAAATAATAATGAAAGTTTTAAAAATAAGAAATAAAATCCAAAAACATTTTAAAACTAAAAATGAATAAATAAAAATTGGGGATAATAAAAATAATGAAAAAATATTTAAAAAATTTTTTTGGCATTTTGCCCTTCATCACTGTAAGATCTGTTGTCTTATATGTACAGTGACATTTTCTTCCATTTATTCCTTCAATGTCTTACTTTTTTCAATTTGTCCTAAGAGAAGTTTAGGTTACAGAAATGTCACATACCAAATAGAAGGAACTCCCATATACCCAAAATCCTCACTCTTTTCTCTATTCCCTTATTAATAACATATTATATGTGGATGGTACTTTTGTTACAACTGATGTACAAATATTGAAACATAGCTAACAACCATGATAAATAGGGTACATTATGGTTTACATTTTGGATCATATACTTTTCTAAACTTTGGTCCAATTCAGCGTGGCCTGTATCCATCATAGCAAGATCATGTAGAACACTTCCATCTCCCCCAGAATACCCCCTGTTCCATCTATTCTATTCCTCCCTTTCACTTCCCTGGGGACCCATGGCAGCCAACAAGCTTTACTCTTTGAAGGACAAGATTCATTGTTACTTGCAACAACACTGAAGGTTTGACACACTGGGCTGTCCTCCCTTATTAGGCACCGCCCATGATCTCGAGACTCCTGCCCCTCTGAGAACATAGCGGGCCTCCCAAGGATGGGAGTACACCATCATGCCACTCATTATGTGGGTCTCCACCCACTGAATAACACACTATGGCAAGATGAACACTCACACACTCCCTAGAAGCCTGACCCAGGTGCACCCTGTCCCAAATGCCCCCACATCCAACAGTCTAAACCAGCAACTTTCACTTGCCATATTGCCAAAAGAGTATTCCCAACATTGCAGTTTCAACCATATACCCACCAATCACCAGTGTTCACCTGCTCACTCCCCCAAGCCTCTCCCCAGTTCCATGGAAAGCCCAACACACCCTCCACACCCCACCTCCCTGACAAACCAGCACCACCCAACCCAACAGTATCATTACACCAGTCATGCCCCTCCACTGTACAACAACACACTTCCACCTTATGATAGATTTTGCCCATATGGGTGCTGGCTCACAACTTTCTTCTCCCTTTCAATTCTTGTAAACCTATCTTCCAGACTCTAGCTCGGTGAGTCTGCTCAATTTGCTTAATTCATATCAGTGAGGTTATGTAATATTTGTCCTTCAGTGCCTGGCTTGCTTCACTCAAGATTCATCCTTGTTATCCATGTGTTACTGTACTCTCTACTCTACTATGTTCCTTCTAACAGCTGAGTAATATTTCATGGTATGTATATACCACAATTTTTCATTCATTCATCTGTTGAAGGTCATTTGGGTTGATACCAACTTTTGGCAATAGTGAATAATACTGCTATGAACATTGGCGTGCATATATCTCTTCGTGTCCTTCGTTAGTCCATTTTTAATCGGATTTTTTACCCAGTTTTATTGAGTTGCAGCAATTTTTAAAAATATATTCTAAAAAATTAAACATTATGAGATATGTAGTTCATAACAATTACCTCCCATTTTATAGGTTGTCTTTTTGCTTTCTTGATAATGTCCTTTCATGCAAAAATTTTTTTCATTTTTTCATGAAGTCCATTTTATGTATTTTTTACTTTTTAGCTTCTGCTTTTGATGTCATATATAAAAATCATTGGAAATCTAAGGTCATGAAGTTTTTTTTTCAGTTTCCTTCTACATGATTTTTAAAGTTTAGCTCTTATACTAGGTTTTTATTCCATATTCAGGTAATTACTTGAAGTAAGTTTCACCTCAATTTTTTTTTACATGTAGGCATCCAATTTCCCACTACCTTTTCTTTAAGACACTGTTCTTTGCCTTTTCAAGGTGAATATATATTCCTAATGGGCCCTTATGCAAGAAATTGAGTCAACAATTAAGTATCTTCCTCAACAGTCGAGCTGTCTCAGCAGCTCCTCTCGAAAATGGGCAGAAGAGAGCACCAGCCTCCAGGCCCTGGTGAGGTTTATTTTATTTTATTTTTATTGTGGGTAAAAATCAAAATTTTCACGATACATACCAATATTTGTAAAACGATATATAAATGCATATGCATATATGTGCATTTGCTTACATAAATGTTAT
>JAQZBX010094609.1:0-12007 GCA_029593785.1 Cabassous unicinctus | reverse complement strand
TTTCATAATCAGTTACATTTAAATTCATTAATCTATTTAGCACTTTGATTTTTTTTTTTAACCCATGAGTGATTTTGTAACTTCATGTATTAGTCATCTGGAAAATATTACTTCACTGAGCGATGCTGATATTCCAAATATCACATATTTCATTAAACAATACCAAAATAAATCACATTTATTAATATAGCTAACAATTCTATCATATAGCTCTTTAAATTTTGGGAAGATGTCAAGTTTTGATGGAAGACACAAATTTTTAAAGTTCTAATTTTCATGTGAAACTCAAATTTTTCATTAGCAATGAAAAATTTTGTGAATTTTTGTATTTTCATTCATTTTCCCTGTGTGTAGTATATCAGTCCATCTGTCCATATACCCCTACTTCATTCCTGATGCTATTTGTATTCATTATCTTTTATTCTTTATAAACTAGGTAAGAAGAAATCAATTTGGTTAACCTTTTTATAGAAACCATTTGGCTTTAATCATTTTTGTTTTATTAATCTTAAAAATAGATTAATTTAATTTCTATTTGTTTAGTAATAATAAAATTTATTTTAGAGAATTTTTAGTTTACATAAAAATTGCACTGAAAGTCGGGAATTCCCATAAACACCCACAGACATCTACACATAGTCTCCCCTATCAATATCTTCATATATTAATGTGGTACATTTGTTACAATTGATGAATCAATATTGAAGCATTGTTACTAACCAAAGTCTATAGTTTACATTATGGTTTAGACTTTGTGCTGTACAATTATTTTTCATATACCATTGATTTCTAATCTTTTTTTCCTTACTCTTGTCTTTCTAATTACTGGAGGGTCATTTTGCTCTTCTTATTCCAGTTTTCTGGAGTAGGAAATGTAGGTCATTTGTCTTTAGACCCTTTTATGTTTCCAGGATAAGCACTTACAATTTTAAACTTCTGTGGTTGGTTTTAATATACCAATAACTCTATAAGTTGTATTTTCACTATTGTTCAAATCCAAAATATTTTGTAATTTTAATTATTTCTTTTGGATCAGAGATTGTTTAAATGAATGATGTGCAACTTCCAACATGTTCATTGTTGTTAATCTAATTAATTCCTTTGTGGCCAGAGACGAGACTACATAATTAATTCCTGTATATTCATTTGAACTTGTTTAATGTTTCATTATGTCATCCGTATATTTGCAAATGAAATGTTAATTGAACACATAATTAAATGCTACTACACACCACAGGAATTTTTTTTAAATTTATATGCTAAGCAACCTCAAATGATTTTGAGCATTTTGTTCAAGCTAATCTCTTATCCTATCAGTTGCAATATTTGGTGACAAATGTTACAGCATTCTGCAAAACAGTTCAGGAATTTCTTAGTAAATTAAAGTTTTCCTATCCTATGAACTATTGAGTCCATTCATAATGATGTACACATGAGAACAGAATGCATTCTACAATAGGAAATTGGTACAAGTTGTAAACCCACAAATACTCTAATGAAGAAAAAAATATGTAAAAGAATATTCATAGCAGATTTATTCAATATAACAAAAAATGGTATTGGTGATGAGAATAATCAAAGAGCACATGCAAAAATGTTCACCATCATTAGCGATTAGGGAAGTCAAACTCAAAACTACACATATACTATTTTACAACTCATAGAATGGCCATTATTTTAAAAAGGAACAAAACTACAAGTGCTGGAGAAGATCTTGAGAAATAGGAACACTCCTTCACTCTTGGTGGAAATGAAGAATGGTGCAGCCTCTGTGGAGACAGTTTGGCAGTAACTCCAGAAACTGAATATAGAATTGCTGTATGATCCAGCAACCCCATTACTACCAATGTATTCAGAAGAACTGAAAGCAAGGTGGCAAACTGACTTTTGTACACTGGTGTTCATAGCAGCATTAGTCACAATTGCTAAAATATAGAAACAACCCAAGTGCCTATTAACTCATGAATGGATATGAATAAATGTAGTAAATACATCAATGGAATACTCTTTACCTGTAAGAAAAATGAAATTGGGTTGCATATGTCAACATGGATGGACCTTGAGGACATTATATTGAGTAAAAGAAGCCAGACACAAAAATACAAACATTGTATGGTCTCTCAAATATGAATTAATATGATGAGTAAACTCACAGAGGTAAACTCTAGATTATAGGTTATTAAGAGGTAGAATGTGGGTTGAGACTGGCAGCTGATGGTTAATGTATGTAGAATTTTTAATAAGGTTTATCATATAAATCCAAATGAATAGAGTTGATGGTAACACATGATAGTACCTGTAACTAATGCTACTGATTTAGTCTTTTTTAAAGAATTCACCATATTATTATTTTAATGGTAAAATAATTATAAATAAACATTTTTAAATAAAAATATTTTAAAGGAATAAAACATATTAAGCAGAAAAGCTATGCAGAGTTTATAATTCCACAAGAAATACAAAAATCTAAAGTGCATTTCTTTGCACAGCTCATAAATCTCTGCCAAATTCATCATTTGTCATTTGAGTGTTTGGTGTTAATGCACAATGCCATTAGACAATAAGTATGAGATAGTTATATTAGAAAATTGAGAAATCTTGGTATTTTCATGAAGTGCAATATGATTAAAAATATTGTTAAGCTCCAGATTAAAGAACAGGGATACTTATCCTTTCATAATAGCCCACATATCCAAATTTATATACTCATTAATTGTTTAGTAAGTTATATGATATTGTATTAAATATTGGGAAAACATGCAATAAGTAGAGAAATACAATAATTTGGTATAATAAGGAATATTTTTGAAATACAGTTGATTATCTAATACATATATTAATTTTGATAATCTTATGCATTTGTATATTGTTAACTGTCTATACAAGGGGTAAATGATCTTCAATAATTATTTATGTTTATCAAATATCTGCTTTTTTACTTCATTTTTTTGTATTAATTCTGAATGTGTAAATCATGTATTTACATATATTTAGAATAATAAAATTTAATCTCATGTTAATGTGAATATCCAGCTATTATAAAAGCATAAAGACAAATATCAACACTATATTCTCAAGATATGTGTTTATTGCCTCTATCTATCCATCTATCAGCTTTATCTACCTCTTCTAAGAATGAGTGTGTGTGTATGTATGATAATGAGGTTTTAGAAATGGATTAATTTTAATTTTTTTCTGACTAATGTGAAATACTTTTCTAAAGAATAAGAAAAATTTAATGGACAGAATTAGTGACAAATGCTTAAAATGTGGAACTCAAAAGACAAATATGGGTGAGACAAAATGATTGGAAGAAGTGTATTTGAAATGACTGCATTTCATCCTTCATTGAGAACATGTGACAGATATTCCAAACCACACCAGATATTGCCCTCAGGAAAAAAAGGAGGAAATACTAATTGTTTATTCAATTATTTTTTCTTTTTGAATGAGTATGAGCATTTCTCAGTTAAAATATTTTGGAAATTCAGGTGATTTCTCTCCCCTTAAACTCAAGTCAATTCTTCCAGTTTATTGGTTCATTGAAAACATTTCAACAGATATGAATTCCTTCATTAGAGCACAAATCACAGGAAAGCCATAATCACAGCACAGTCCTCCTACAAAAGAAAAGTATGCTTAGACCATTAGGTTTATGAATATACAAATGGAGCACATCTATACATTTCATATAAAAGCGAAAATTGGTTTTACATGGAAATGAAGTCAATTTAAAAGGACCTCAATTCAAAAAAAATTAAGATGTGTGAAAATAATATATATGTATATATGTATAAATGCATATATATGAAGAAAAGAATCCAATTAAAAAGGAATATAATAGTAAAACAATAAATCTTTCAGACTTTTCATATATAATGGTTGGAATAATTAAAATGCAGTAAAGGAAATGACAAGAAATTAATTTTAATATGTAATGTCAGAAAGGGATTTAAAAGAAGAAGCACAAATATTTGATGACTAACAATATGTTCTGTACCATTAAGTCTGAAGGTTTTTTGTATAATTACAAATAAATATGGATTCGCCAATTGCCTGAGACGATGTTGAATATTAAAATACTGATATATTGCTGGAGAGTGTGTATAAGTTGACACAACATCTTTGGTAAATCATTTGACATTGTGTCAGTCAACTAAAATCCAATTAATTTGCACTAAACAAAAATTTTAAGTATTGTTGCTGAGAGCAATGAAGATTATTTTCCAGCAAGGACACTTGCCTCTTGTGTTTAGGCTACAGCTTTGATGATAACAATCCATATTCTATGCCTAGGCTATTGGAGAGCCTCTGTATGGGATGTTGCAGATTTTGAGGCAGAATAAATCTTATTTTTTAAAGGTGTACAGGTATTTTAGCTTTTAAATCCGTATCTTTTAGTTCTGTTTTCACTACCTTGGCAAAAGAACTTCAAGAGGTCAAGCCTGGACTTAATGATTTGGAACATTAATATCATCTCCTAAAAGGGACTTTGCAGAGAAAGCCATCTCACTAATCAGAAAGCAATCAGATCTTTTTTGAATCACAGTGAAAACCAGGAATTATTTGTTACATTTCAAGGCAATGATTTTTACTTATAAGCCAGAAGGAAATATTTATGCAATGAAAAAAGAACATGATAAAGATTTAGGATTCTGTTTTTGTTTGTTTTGCATTATGACTATGTTTATAATTATGAGTTAGATTCTAAATTTTTTTGGAAAATTATATTTCTTTCTGATTAACAATATATTAGTTAGTACACCCTGCCAAATAGAGTTTAAATTTGAAGTTTTAAACTAGGTTCAACAAAGGGATCAATTACCATTATTTTATTCATTTCCTGAGGTTTTTATTAAAAAATCTTGAAATATATTTGTGTTCTATTTCTTAAATATATTTATTCTAATTTCACCAATATTGGTTCAACAGAAAGTGCAATATTCCCTCAATTAATCAAATAATAATTGAAATCTCTATCACTTAAATTGTCCTCTTAAATGGGTACCCAAGTGCAATGCATATATATCATTGGGTATTTAGTTCTCTAAATAATTCTATCCAATAAAGTAATAATATCCAATATTTAATGAGCAAAACACATTCAGCCGAGTCTTATTCCATTTATCATTAGCTATACTTTCAAAGGAAAACAATCCAGCTTTAAATGCCCACATCCTAAGATGAATCATTTTCATGTGTTTACCTGGAATAATTTCAAGTTATAAAGAAAAAATATTTATTTTTAAAATTTAGGCAAAAATGGCAGATTAAATTACATATCTCAGGGAAAAAAACTTGCTCTTAATGTTTATTCATTCTTGTGGCTGTGAACCCATTTTTAAGAGGACCTGTCAAAGATGCCTTTTTTAGTTAAGGTGTGTCCACTGAATCAGGATGGAGCTTATCTTGTTACACAGACCTTAAAAGAGACAAAGTCATAGGAATGATCCATAACCCGGAAGTCAACTGGAACAGGGGAGAGAGAGGGGAGGACATTGTCATGTGACCAGAAAGCCAGGTATCCAAAAGATTGCTAACCCATCAGCACATTACAAACACCTGGAAGAAGCATTCCTCCAAATTCTGAAAGCATTAAAATGTAAATTCCCATTGTTAAAACTACCCACTCTCTGGTATTTGTCATGGCACCTGGTGACTTAAGACACCATCATTTTCCCTAATAAAATTGTTGATAATTCATGTAAATATGTCTGTTGTGCAGGAAAAATCAGTGTTGCATACAAAAGAATAAATGGTTACAGAGCTGCTCTTATAGGAATACTTAATATATGACAGAGGTCATGTGTAGTAGTTCAATGACAATAATATATACTTTTAAGTAAATTGTGCTTGCACAGTTGGGAAATCATAAGGGATAAAATGAAATTTCACACCTACTTCATACCCTACATACTCAACACCATATAGATTAAAGGAAAACATATGAAATTCAAGACTATAATTAATTTAGAGACTAACAAAGGAATACTTCTTGAACTTATCATGATTGATAAATATTTCTTAGACAAGAAATAAATTAAAAAATACCATTGTTCACAATCCATTAATTCACAAGGAGATTTTGTGTTTCTTGCTCTGACAAATATGAACTCTAAACTTCCTAGTATCTATGGATGAGTGGGTTAATGTTTATATTCTGGGACACAAAGATCAACTAAACCAGAGGGCATGACTATAACATGTCAATGTAGGGAAAAAATGGAAAATAAGGACTTAGAAGTAAAAGCTCTGGAGATCTCAGCAGTGTATCATCCATCTTTTTTAGAGGGGTACTTGAATATAAAAGGGAGCAATGATTTCTTTTGCCAAGTAACTGAAGACTAGGCTGGAAGAAATTATTTTCAAAAGAAATACAAATTGGTCTTCAATTTTTAAAATATTAAAATATCTGGATATGTTTCAGTTATTGGAGGAATATGAACACTTTTCAGATTGTATTAAAATTATTAGTTTGGGATGGTATGAGGCTCCTGAAATTCATGCTCTAAATGTTTCTCTATTGAACAAGAGATACTGAGGTATAATGAAACTAGTGTTTCCATTTTACCAAATGAAGGATTAAAGCTGAAGTTAAATGCTCATTACTTCCTCAATGCTAAAAGATATTTTTAGTTATGGAATCTAATATAAAAACACAGTCTTTATAGCAATCAAAGGATGCAATTATGAGATATAAATAAATAAAATGACATATTCTTTAAGAATCACAATGCTCACTCAGGTTATGGGATCGATAAAATAGAATTATTTCCATCTTGAAAATGTTAGTTTTCCTAAATCTGAGAAAAATTTTTATGACAATATGTAAGCAATAAGTGATGCTGTGCAATGAAAATCTGATTCTATGTATTTCTATATCTCACTCCTGTCTAATTACTGATTCCTTATTCTTCATCAAGCAAAAAGGATGAATGAATTGAGCATGACCTATATCTTCTCATCACTAGCTTCAAGGAGAGAACAAAATCTTCCCAAGAATGTTCTGTGTTGAGAACCAGGTTACTATAATCCACCTTTCAATGGTGGAGGCAACTGTTTTTGAGTTCTAATTTTAACACAAGTATAAGTGATATACCCACATCTTGTCTTCATCAGTAAGATATATCTTAGTTCTAATAACCTTATTACTCAGCCAAGACACATGTATGAGATTGAATGCAAAGACTACACTTTAAAGAATAGGTTGCTCTAACCTATAACATCCCATAGTTTCTTTCCTTGAGCTGTACCCATTTCCTTGAAGTTCTCTTAAAGGTAAACGCCATTGTTAAGGCAGTGTCATAAAAGGCATGGTCTTCTCCAAATGATCTCATTGTTGAATATAGGTCAAAATCATCCTAAGCACATTCCAAAACATTTTGACAATGTGCAAAATATTTTCTCAAAGAATTCAAAAATGACAGAAATTATTGAATTGAAAAACTATGGCATAGAGATGCATACCTTATTATTACTCATGTTCATATATGTACATTATATATATATATATATAAATATGTGAATTATGTTTATGTTATATTTTATATATGTTCTTAAAGTTGAATCTATCCATGCAAAATATCTCAAGTGTTTTTCCTCTGTTTGTATGTACAGAACACTTTAGATGTTTATTTATTTATTATTCAGAACTTTTTATTCAAGAAATTTTCACTTGAGAACCCCAAATATTTGTGGAACATTCTGCCTATAGATGTGTTAATCTCTCTGTTTTTTAGGCTATAAATAATGGGATTTAATAATGGGGGCACCTTGGCATAGAACATGGCCATGAGAAGTTTATTAAAAGATGCTTCACTTACTTTGGGACCAAATACAGAAATCAACCCCAGACATTTCAAACAAAATAAGAATTTCCAGCTTAATATTTCTCAAGCACCATTAAAAAGATATTAATATATGACTTAAACAAAAAAGCAAAATATTAGAATATAATAAAAGCACTAATAGTTAAGGCTACAGACTTTGAAAATATGAGGCATATCACAGATAGATTGCTGGATCTCTTTGGACTTTGTGAAGGGAAGACTGAACATGGTGCCTGTGTGGAAAGCAGCATTTACAAGCCCACTTGCCCATGAACCACATGCTGCCTGAGTGCAAAGATATGGGGTAATAGTGAGTGTATAATGCATAGGGTGACAGATGGCTACATAGTGATCATAGGACATCACTACAAAGAAGGCCAGCTCTGTGGATATAAAGATGAATAGGAAAATCTGAGCAGCACATTTTGTGAGAGAAATCAATTACTGCCTGTCAGAGAATTCACACTCAATTTAGGAACAATAACTGAAATGAAGCAAAGATCTATGAGAGATAAATTTCCTATAAAGAAATACACTGGATAGTGTAACTGTGGGTCAGTTACAATGACAGCAGTAGTGAGAAGATTCTGATTCCCAGTTAGGACTCACAAATAAATCACTAAGAAAAGCAGACCTTGCAAGATGTAGATCTCCTGGGAGGTTGCCACATCCATTAGGATGAATTCTGTGAAGATGGTGAGGTTGTCCATGTCTTTTAATATAATACAATATCCTTGTAATCAAAGTATAAAGTGATAAGATGATGATGAGAAAATGAAGACATATTTTGAATATAAAAGAGAATATACTTTCATTAAATGATTGAAAACCAAGACCTATAAACCTACCAATTCTGAAGTTATATTTATATTACCACAAAATGTCTTTTGAAACTCCACATGGATATATTAAGTGAATTGTTTCTTATTTTCTTCATCAGCAAATGATCATCTTAGATATGTTCTGTCAAAGTGCCTCCCTATCAGCCCATTTATTTGAACATTATAGAGCTATGACTGACTCACCTTACTTTGAAATCTTTGGATATATTGATCTATCCATTGATATTTGAAGGATTATTTTTCCTTAGGAGGACTGAGTTCCATGAAAAGCCATAGCAAATCACTGTTGCCTCTAAATGTCTTAGCTGTTCTTTACAATATAGCTCATGCAATATTTCATTCATAGTACTTGCACTAGTACAATATTTAAGTAATTTTTGTGTTATTATATTTTCAATATCTTGAGTACAGTCTATGTATCACATATGTATAATCAGATACGATTTAAGTCTAATGACCTATAATAAACACTAGAATAAGAAAAAACAGACACTTTATTAGTATCTATTTTAATATTGGGCAGAATTAAATACTTTAATGATTGGAGACATATCACATGTATTTCAATTAAATGTTCATTGCTGATTAGGAAGAAGGACATGGATTAAAATATAAAAATATACCTGAGTTATGAGGAAACAAGTTTATCTTCTGTCACATGAATATTTATTCTGCAGAACTTATAGAGAAAACAAAATTTGTGATACTGCCTCTTTTATTACCGAGTAAAATTCACGGAGTCACTACTTAGACATTCACATTTACCCTTAATCATATAAACAACTCTGTTTCTAGATTATTCAAAAACAAGGTTAGTCTTTATGAAGGACATGCATGGGTCATAACTCTCAGAGACCTTGTTCAACCAATGATTTCACCCTCCAGAGAGGACAGATTTCCTGATTGGTAAGGATTCTTTAGTTATATTATTGAGATTTGTTAAATTTGTAATAGTGCTTTTTAGCCATAAATTTAGCAGTAATTTTTGTTAAAAAACAATAATGAATATTAAAAATGTCATGTTCTGCAATTCAGTACATATTCAATTTATGTCTGATTATAAATATAATTTATTTTCTTCATATCAAAATTTTGCAACCTGAATAAAATTATACTTTCTATGGTTTTGGACTAACTTTATGTCACAAAGGAAAATCATATACTGTTAAAAAAATGTAATAAAAATAGCAAAACAATGAATAATCCACTAGTAGTTACAAAATTAAAGAAAGATGAGATACCTTTTAGAATTGAATTTAAAACCAAACAAGTAAAGAAAAAGAGGTTGTGGCACAAAGCCAAACTCTTCACAAAAGTGTTTTTGAAGAGATCCTTGCATGTGGGATGCAATTAATCATGTTGGGTTCCCCTTAGAATGTGAGTTATTAACCAAGAAACTGTTCTGAGGATGTAACCCCAATTGTCTTTATTCTGAAAATTCTATTTAATAGCTGGCAATCAGATGAGTATCAGAATATGGGAGAGTCTAAGAAGGTCCAAGAAGTGTTGGATATGAAGGCTCAAAAAGAGAAGTTTCCCCGTAACTGCATAGGATCTCAACACATTATTTAACATCAGCAGGGAGAGTTGTTGAAGAGAGATAATAAGTAGAATCTATGGAAACAGAAATCACCCTTTGCTCTCTATCGGACAGGCTTGGCTTCACCAGATTGGTGAACATTCAGCTAGAATTTCAGAAAGCCCAGCAGATATTTATCTGCTTTTACCATCACTGCATGCTCTTGTTCTCTGTAGATGTATTTCAAGGAAGAAAAAACAGAGAAACTCTGAAGGAAGGCATATTTTGACCAACGCTAGAAAGTGTCCCTTACATGGCGAGGATAATTCAGAGTAAAATTCATGTACAAAATAAATAGAAAAACTGGGATGATGTGCATGGTGCGATGAATAAAAGGAAAAATGATGTTCAGACAACTGATAAAGCAACTGTATTATTATTTTCATAGAAATGTAGCAATGAAAAGAGGTTAAGAGTAGGCAAAACAATAAAAATATATGCTATCTTAGATTCTGTGGATTATTGAAGACATAAATAAATAGAATTTACATAAATCATCTATCATTTTATTTTACTTTAAGGAACAATTTGTATTCTAAAAATTATTGAAAACCTGAAGAACTTATGATCATTTGGCTTTTATCCATTGAAAATTATCTTATTATAAATTAAAATTGATGCCTAATAAATACTAGCTTTAATAAAATAATAAAATCTTTACATTTTAATGTAATAATACTTTTAAAAATATTTCACCAAACCGAATTAAAACTATTGAGAAGAAGGAAATAGTTTTAGATTTTTAAAAGAGCTTTTTCATCCTGACTTACTGGGAGATAACTGAATTCTAAAATGTTTCATTACTCATTACATTGTGATATGATGCTTTTGTGGAAGTGTGTGAAGAAAGAAAGCCTTTAACATATAATGGTTTGAAAAGTAAAGTATGTGATTAGTGCCTTCTGATAGTTTTTACTATTCTTTAATGCTAATATTCTACAACTAAATTCAACAAGATAAATGTGTTAGTTGTTTTCATTACATTCATTTTTGAGAAAATATTCTGCCAAATAGATTCTCTCTGTCTGTAACAACTCCTATTTTTATTCCTGACATTAGTACTTTGTTTTTATTCTCTTTCCTAATTAAGATTTTTTCTATATTTGTAAGTTGTATGTTTACAGAACAATTATGTATATAATACAGGGTTCCTATATACCACCCAAACAACAACAATTTAACTTGGTGTGGGATATATGTTACAATTCATAATAGCACAGTTTTATAATTGTAATGTTAGTAATGGCTCATGATTTAATTTAGTTCTCACTGTGTAGTGTAGTAGCATGGATTTTTTAAAATTCTGTTACCATATGTAAATCTCATATTTACACTTTTAATCATATTCAGATATATATTTCTATGCTGTTAATTGCATTCACAGTGTTATGCTACCATCACCACTATCCATTAAACATTTTCATCATTCCCAGTGGGAACTCTGTATATTTTAAACCTTAACCTCAAATTCCCTATACATACCTTGCCCACTAATAACCTATATTCTATATTCTGATTCTATGAATTTGCTTATTCTAGTTGTTTAAAATCAGTGAGATCATACAATATTTGCCCTTTTGTCTTTAGCATGTTTCACTCAACAATATGTCTACAAGATTCATCCACATTGTTGCATGTATCAGGACTTCATTCCTTTTTATGAATAATTAATATTCCATTGTGTTTGTATATGTGTGTATGCCACATATTATTAAACCATTCATAGTTGGTAGACACTTGGGGTGCTTCCATCATTT
>JAQZBX010094608.1:0-12008 GCA_029593785.1 Cabassous unicinctus | reverse complement strand
TTAATAGGAAAATGAAATAATAATGATTTGTTTAAATGTAAGAGACAAAATATATAAAATTTTATTTAAAAAAACTGAAAATGAAATAAAATTAAAAGATTGGGATTTAATAAAAATGAAAAATATAAAAAATATTTTTTGACCTTTTGCCTTTCATCACTGCAATATCTGGTGTCCAGTCTATACAGTGGCACCTTCCCCCTATCATTACCCAGTGTGTCACTATTTTTCTTTTTTTTTTCAGAAAGTTTTAGGTATCAGCAAAATCATAAACAGAATATGAGAGATTCTCATATATCCAATCCCCCCCTCTTGCCCCCCATATTAATATCTTTTTATTTGTGGATGGTAGCATTGTTATAACTAATATACAAATAGTGAAATATAGCTACTAAATTTTGCCAATGGTTTACAGTATGGTTTAAATTTTAGACTGTACACTTCTATAAATTTTGATATTTCCCATGTCCTCTGTCCATCACTGTATGCTGATGTAAAACATTTCCACTGACCACTAAATGCCCCGTTTGATCTATTCTATTGTTCCCACCCCATCCACCCGGGGCCCATGATGACCCCCTGGCTTGACTTGTTGGATGACAAGATTCAATGGTACATGTAATAAGACTGAGGTCTTGACACACTGGTTTGTCCTCCCCTATTAGGAACCACCCTTGCTCTTGAGAGACTCCCGAACAAATTTGTTCTCCTGAGGATGGGAGTCCAACCCTTTCTTGCTCATTATATGGATCTTCACGCACTGATACAACACATTATGACAGAATGATCACTTACGCACTCCATAGAATCCTGCTCCAGGTGTGCCCTGTCCTGAATTCCACCCCTTCCAACACCCTAAACCAGTAACCCGTACTTGTCATATTGCCATAAGAGCATTTCCAACTTTGTACTTTCAAGCACATACCCACAGATCCCAGTGTTTACCTGGTCCCTCTTCCAACACTTCTCATAGTACCATGGATCTTCTAACCCACCCTTTCTAATTTACCTACCTGTAAGCCTTGCACCACACAACCCAGTAATTTCACTATCCTCTTGTACTATCCCTTCAATACACAACTACAATCTTTCACCTTACCATAGATTATGCCCTTATGGGTGATGCCTCACGTCCTTCTCCTCTTTTTTGATTTCTTGTAATCCTATAGCTCTCTGAATAGCTCTCTGAATCTGCTTGATTTCTTTAATTCATATCAGTGAGATGGTATATTGTTTGTCCTTCAATGCATGGCTTGCTTACCTCAACATAAAGTCCTCAAGATTCATCCATGTTATTCTATCTGTTAGCACTTCATTCATTCTTACAGCTGAGTAATATTCCATTGCATGTATGTATCACATTTTGTTTTTCCATTCATCTGTTGAATGGGCACCTGGGTTGATTACAACTTTTGGCAATAGTGAATACTGCCACTATGAACATTTGTATGCATATATCTGTTCGAGTACTTCCTTTCAATTCTTCTGGGTATATACCCAGCCATGGAATTGCTGGATCATATTGAAGTTTATAGTTAGTTTTTTTAGGAACTGCCAAACTCTTCTACAATTGCGGGACCATTCTACATTCCCACCAGCAGTGGATGAGGGTTCCCATTCCTCCACATCCTCTCCAACACTTATAGGCTAGAGTTTTTTTAAAAGCCACAATTCTAATATGTGTAAGATGGTATCTTACTGTGCTTTTTATTTGTATTTCCCTTATGCCAAGTGATGTCGAGCATCTTTTCCTGCACTTTTTAGTCATTTGTACTTCTTCCTCAGTGAAGTGTCTTTTCAGGTGGCTTACCCATGTTTTAATTGGGTTGTTTTTCTTTTTGTTTTCAAGGTGTAGACTTTCTCTATATATACATTATATTAGGCTCCTATCAAATATATGGTTCCCAAATATTTTCTCCCATTGGAAAGGCTGCCTTTTTCTACTTTCTTGATAACATTCTTTGATGTGCAAAAGTTTTCAATTTTGGGGAGATCCCTTTTATCAATTTTTTTCTTTCACTGCTCATGTTTTGGCTGTGAAGTTTATGAAATCATTTCCTATTACAAGGTCCTGTAGAAGCTTCCCTAAATTATCTTCCTAGGTCTTTATGGTCTTGGCTCTTGTATTTAGATCTTTAATCCATATTTAGTTGATTTTTGTATAAGGTGTGAGATGCTATTCCTCTCTCATTCTTTTGGATATGGATATCAAGTTCTCCAAGCACCATTTATTGAAGTGGCCATTCTTTCTCAACTGAGTTGGCTTGGTGGCCTTTTCAAATATCAGATGGCTGTATATGTGAGGATCTATATCAGAACTCTCAATTCAGTTCCATTGGTTGGTATGTCTATTCTTGTGCCAATACCATGCAGTTTTGACCATTGTAGCTTTGTAGTATGTTTTGAAGTCAGGTAGTGTGATTTCTCTAATTTAATTTTTCTTTTTCAATATGTCCTTGGAAATTCAGGGCCTCTTATCCTTCCAAATACATTTTGTAGTTAGTTTTTCCAGTTCTTTTAAAAATACAGTGTTGATTTTTATTGGGAATGCATTAAATCTTTAGATTATTTTGGGTAGGATAGACATCTTAATGATATTTAATCTTCCTATCCATGAATATGGAATATTTTTCCATTTTTTAAAAGTCTTCTTTGGTTTCTTTTAAAAGTGTTGTGTAGTTTTCTGTATATAAGTCCTTTAGATTTTTAGTTAAATTTATTCCCAGGTATTTGATGCTTTTAGTTATTATCGTAATGGTATTTTTTCTTGATTTCTTCCTCAAATTGCTCATTATTGGTGTACAGAAATGCTACTGATTTTTGAGTATTGATCTTATATCCTGAGACTTTACAGTATGCCTTTATAAGTTCTAGAAGCTTTGTTGTACATTTTTCAGGGTTTTCTATGTATAAAGATCATGTTTTCTGCAAATATTGATTTTTTTACTCCTTTCCTTCCAATTTGGATGACTTTTATATCCTTTTTTGCCTCAGTGTTTGAGCAAGTATTTCTAAGACAATGTTAAATAGAAGAACTGTAGTGGGCACCCTTGTCTTTTTCTCAATCTTAAAGGAAAGCTTTTAGGATTTCACCATTGAAGATTATGTTAGCTGTGAGTTTTTCATATATACCCTTTATCATGTTAACAAAGTTTCCTTCTATTCCTATGTTTTGCAGCATTTTTATCAGGAAAAGATGCTGTATTTTGTTAAATGCTATTTCTGCATCTATAGAGATGATCGTGTGTTGTTGTTTTTCTTTCAATCTGTTTATGTGATATATTACATTGTTAGATTTTCTTATGTTGTACCATCCTTGTATACTCTTGATGAAACCCACTTTGTCATAGTGTATAATTCATTTGATATGTTGTTGAATGCAATTAGCAAGTATTTTGTTGAGGATTTTAGCATCTAGGATCATTAGAGAAATTGGTGTGTAATGTCCTTTCTTGTGGCATCTCTGGCTTTGGTATTAGGGTAATGATGGCATCATAGAATAAGTTAGGCAATGTTCCTTCTGCTTCTATTTTTTGGAAGAGCTTAAGCAGGATTGGTGTTAGTTCTTTACTGAAAGTTTGGTAGAATTCACTTGTGAAGCTGTCTGGTCCTGGGTTCTTCTTAGCTGGGAGGTTTGTGATGACTGAGTCTATCTCTTAACTTGTAATTGGACTGTTGAGTTAATCAGTTTCTTCTTTCACCAATGTAGGCTGCTTGTGAGTTTCTAGGAATTTGCCCATTTCCTCTAAATTATCATTCTGGTTGTCATATAAATTTTCAAATATCCTCTTATGATACTCTATTTCTGTGGGGTCAGTGGTGATATCCCCTTCTTCATTTCTTATTTTGTGTATTTGTATATGCTCTCATTTTTTCTTTGTTAGTCTGGCTAAGGGTTTTTCAATTTTATTGATCTTTTTGAAGATCCAGCTTTTGGCTTTCTTTATTTTTTATAGTGCTTTCTTTTTTTCTATTTTGTTTAGTTCTGCTCTGACATTTGTTGTTTCCTTCTTTCTACTTCCTTTGGGGTTAGTTTGTTGTTGTTTTTCCAATTCCTCAAGGTGTGCAATTAGGTCTTTAATTTTAGCTCTTTCTTCTTTTTTAATATATGCATTTAGGGCTATGAATTTTCCTCTCAGTACAGCTTTTGCTGCATCCCATAGGTTTTTCCTCTGTTGTGTTGTCATTTGCATTCATTTCAAGGTAGTTACTGATTTATTTTGAGAATTCCTCCTTGACCCACTCTTTGTCTAAGAGTGTATTGTTAACTTTCTTATCTTTGTGCCTAATCTGGTTCTTTGGCCCTTACTAATTTCAAATTTCATTCCATTGTTGTCTGAGAAGTTACTTTGTATAATACCAATCTTTCTGAATTCATTGAGATTTTTTCTGTGGCCTAGCATGTGATCTACCTTGGAGTATGATCTATGTGCACTTGAGAAGAATATGTATCCCGCTGTATTTGGGTGTAGTGTTCTGTATATTTCTGTTAGGTCCAGATCTTCTAATATGTTAACCAAAGTCTTTGTTTCTTTATTGATTCTTTGTCAAGATGTTCTGTCTAATGGTGATAATAGTGTATTAAATTCCTCCACTATAATTTTAGAGGCATCTATTTTTCCACTTAGTTTTTCTATTGTTCACCACATATATTTTGAGGTGCCCCTGTTAAGTGTGTAAATGTTTATGATAGTTCTTTCTTCTTGGAAGATTAACCCTTTCAGTAATATATAGTGTCCATTTTTGTCTCTTACAATAGATTTCCATTTAAAGTCTACTTTGTCTGATATTAGTATAGCTACTCCTGCCCTTTTGTGGTTGTTGTTTGCTTGTAAAATTGTGTTCCAGCCATTCACTTTAAGCCTCCTTGAATACCTACGTGTAAGATATGTTTTTTTGTAGACAACATATAGATGGGTCATATTTCCTAATCCATTCTGCCAATATATGTCTCTTGACAAGTAAGTTTAATCCATTAATATTCAGTGTTGTTACTCTCAAGGAATTACTTGCATTATCCATATTTTCTTTGGGTTTAGGTATGTTATATCTTGTTTTGTTTTTTTTCTTTCTCATTTTGTTGTTTTCGTTGTTCTTACACTCTCCTCCAGCTCTCTCTCTCCTGTTTTTTCCTTTCAACCTACAGAACTCTCTTTAGTGTTTCTTGAACTGCTGGTTTCTTACTGGCGTACTCTCTTAATTTCTGTTTATCTGTGAATATTTTGAACTCTCCATCATTTTTGAATGCTAGCTTTGCTGGGTAGAGATTTCTTGGCTGGAAGGTTTTCTTTTTCTACCTTAACTATGTCATAGCACTGCCTTCTTGCCTCCAAGGTTTCAAATGAGAAATCAGCACTTAATCTTATTGAGCTTCCCTTGTATGTGATGGTTCTCTTTTCTCTGGCTGCTTTCAGTATTTTCTCTTTGTCTTGAACTTTGGGCAATTTGATGAGTGTATGTCTTGGAGTAGGCTTGTTGTGATTTATATGTTTTGGGTGCCTTGTGGTTCCTGGACTTGTACATCCATCTCCCTCAATAGGGTTGGGAAATTTTCAGCCATTATTTCCTCCAACAGTCCTTCTGTCCCCTTTCCCTTCTCTTATCCCTCTGTGATGCCTATAATGTATATGTTGTGCAGGTTGTGTTGTCATTCAAATCCCTGCTGTTTTTTTTCTCTATCTTCTTATCTATCTCTTCTATTATCTTTTTTATTTCAGAGGTACTGTCTTCCACATCACCAACTCTTTCCTCTGCCTGTTCAAATCTGCTTTTATGTGCTTCCCGTGTCTTTTAGATTTCCTGGATTTTGCCATTCATCACCATCATATCTGTTATCTTTTTATGTATGTTAACAATTTCTTCAGTATGTTCTCCAAGTATCTTCTTAATATCCTTAATCTCTTCCTTCACTTCAGTAAGTTGGTCTATGATATTTGTTTGGACAGTTTTGATTAGTTGTTCATTGTTGTGCACCTCTTCTTGGTTTTGGTTTGTTCATTTGACTGAGCCATTTCTTCCTGTTTCTTAGTATGGTTTGTAATTTTTTGTTGCCCTCTGGTCATCCTTTTATCTTTATGCATTTATTAAAAAACTCTTTACTCTTTGCTTTTATTTGTTTGCTGTTTTTTATTTGTGTAAGTTTTCTCTTTGACACTTTGTTCTTATTCTATGTCATTGCTGTTGTCTATATTCTCTTGGAGGAAAAAAATTAAAGTGAGAGAAAGTGAAAGAGGTAAAGAAAGTAAAAGGATAATAGTAAAAATAATAATAATTGTTAGAAGAAGAAATATTTAAGACTTTGGGAAATGAATATTTAACTCATGTAAGCAGTGTAGAGTAAAAGGTTTAGAAAAGTGGGAAACCAACAATGAAATGGGAAACCAAATAGAGAAAAATATATAGACTAAATTTAAAGGCCATTATGATGAGGAGAGAGGGAAAGAAAAAAGAAAAGACAAAAAGAAAAAAAGAAGTTAATTAAAGAAAGAGAAACAGGTAGATGAATTAGAAATAAAAACCAGAAAAATTGGGGACTGAACAAAGTGAGGTGGAAGGTAAACACAAAAACAGAAAGCAAAAGATAGGTTGATGAAGGAAGGAAAAGGACCTTGGTATATAAAATTGGTATATATAGAAAAGGAGAAATCAAGGAAGAGGATACACAGTAACCATGAATCAAAGCAGCAGTATCTTGAGGAATTTAACTCTTCATCTGGCTCCCTCCAGTTCGATGTCCTGTGGCCTCATACTCTGTGCGTTCCCAAAACAGCTCACTCTGGCAGGATCTTGCCCCCACTCAGCTGTTTTTTAGTGAAAGAGATCTGCCTATGTTCCTTTGATAGAAAAAAAATTGGGACCAGATAAAATAAAAGAGATAGGAAGACAAAAGAAATAATAGTATTATTGTTAGTAAAAGACAGGAGAGCAAATGTACAAGACCTAGGAAACTGAAAAATTAACACGAGTAAGAAGCACAGAGGAACAAGATTAGGAAAGTGGATTTGAAACAATGAAACAAGAAACAGAATAGAGAAATAAATATACAGAATTAATAAAATGCTGGAATGGTGAGAAGAGAGGAAAAGAAAATAGAGAAGAGAGAAGGAAAAAAGTAAAAAGAGAGTATTACAAAGAAAATGGGAGAAAGGGATAAATACAAACAAGAAAAATTCGGGACCAAATAAAGGAGTCTGAATGAAAGAACAACTATGGAAACAAAAGGTAAAAAATGAAGGAGTGAAAAGAAGTAGCATAGGCAGAATAGGTCAATAACCAAAAGAATAAAAGGAAGGAAAATGAAAAGTAAATAAGCAGAGAAAGAAAGGGCAGGGATACAAAACAAGCCACAAAAAAAGTCAGCAGCAACTTGTTTGTTTTTTTAAAAGGAGATCGAGGAAAAAAATTATAATAAACACAGAAAAACAGCCTTATTTCTTAGACCCCTAAGAATCTTAGGCTGCTGGTGTTCCTCAGTCATTCACTCTGCAGCCTGTGCTCTGCAGGTTTTGAACTGGGTTTTAGTGAGTCAAGGGAAATAAAAGAAAATGAACTTTAAAAAAATAAAAATAAAAAATCTAACTAAAGTCAAAGCAAAGAAAATGTCTATATGTTCTCTGTCATAAAGTTTCAGCTGGCTGCCTGATAACCTTGTGGATCTCTCCTCAAGGAACAGCCAGGAATCAAACCAAGAACCTTATATGTGGTAGGTAAGAATTCCCCCACTGAACTATTCTGCCTACTCTGTCTAATTGGCCTTTCAGAACTCTATCAGCCTCTTTTGCTTAGGGCAGTTTAGCTCCCCTGCAGTCAGCAGGAGTGGTGCTGATCACTGCCTGTCTCTGCCTCCTCTCTGATGTAATTTCTCTCTTTACCTAGGTGACCACCAGCTTGGGATGATCCCCCTCCCCTCTCCCTGTTGAGTCTGTGTCCCTTCTGATATTCAAGGAAGGCCCAGCTGGCTTAACTCAGTGCAAAAAAAATTGCTCTACACTCTCTCCAAGCTCTTTTCCTCCAGGGAATCTGCCTTCACACACCCGTTTGGAGCAGGGTGCTGGGTCTCCACCTAGTCTGTCTGCCTTAAGGGCTGGGTGTGTGTGCCCCTTCCTGTCACTGAGGTACACAACCCCTGATTATTCCTGGCTTCCCTATCTGTCCCTCCTAGATGACTCAGAGCACTTCCTGTTGAGGTAGATGTCTGCTCTACTCTCAGCTAGATACAATTTGCCAGGAGTTTTACCCTCACTTAATAACTTGAGGGTGGTGGAGGGGAGCTCTTCCCAGTAGCCAGGGATTTAATAACGCAGGATTACTTGTTTTGGCTTCTTTGTGATTCTGACTCTCACTCTTCTAGGAGTTGGTTACCAGTGTCCTTGTATGCTGTGGCCCAAAGCAGGTCCCCACACCAGCCTCTGGCTTTTTTAAAAATTGTTTTATTGATAACTAAGATTTATATGTCTAACTCTTCGGGCCATGTTCCCACAATCCCCCCTCATCTGGATTTGAACCCTGTTGTTTATGAGTATGGTGTCCATGTTTTTAATCATTTCATAGCTTTGTCTCTTCTGCTTTGAACTTTGGCTGAACTGATCACTACTGGATAATATATTTCCTAGTATTATTTTTTAATAAATGGTTGATGACTAGCCCAATGCCTTTATTGTGTTTGTTTTATTTTCTGATTTTCTGGGTGATAGCTTGTAGGTGTATATGGAGTTCATGATTCAGATACATTTTATTAATGCCTAAAACATTGGGAATATAATAGAAGTGATTGTTTTAATGAAGGCATACAATCATTGACATAGATTTGCATATTTGCTAGTTTTATTAAGCATTGTAAATTATTTTGCTAATTCTAAGTGGCATTCACAGAAATCAGGTTATTAATAATTCTTACATTAAACCCCACTATTCTTTTATTCATCTATTTTAAAAAAATTGTATAAGCTATATAACTGATATGATTCTGTTAAAGATTCAAGTGAAGACACAAACAGTCTTCAAATTGGGGTCTACCTATGGAAAATGAAATCAAGTTGAAGTAATTATGTGGATGATTCATGGAAAAGTTTTCTGTGAATATGGCAGATGTCCTTCAAAAACAAGGGTGAAATCAAAGTCTTCACTGACAAATACTGAAAGAATATATTACCGAAAAACCAGATATGCAAGACATACTAAAGGGGGTGCTGCAGCCTGAAAGGAAAAAGCAAGGGTGAGAGATTTAGAGAAGCATTTAGAAATGAAGATTATTAGGAAGAGTAAACTAAAGGAAAGGAAGACAGACAATAGAATGATAAGACAACAGACAACCAAAGGACAAAATGGATGAATCAAGTAATGCCTTTGCAATAATAACACTGAATGTTAATGGATTGAACTCCCCAAGCAAAAGACATAGACAGATAAAAAGGATAAAAAAATACAAGCCATCTATATATTGTCTACAAAAGACCAACCTCAGACATAAGGATACAACCAGGTTAGAAGTGAAAGGTTGGAAATAGGTAACCATGCAAACAGTAACCAAAAAAGAGCTGGAGTAGACCAGATAAGTATGAAATAACAATATTATAGTATATGAACAATAATTACTCAGTGCAAATAGCAAATTGCTCCTGTGACCAGGATTCTTCATACAAAATAAACACTAACTTGTAATTGAAGAGGACTGCAGAAGACATATTTATTGGATACCTAAAATATAGAGATATTTTTTGGGTACCTAAAATATAGAGATTTTGGGGGGACCTAAAAATATAATTTATATTATATTAGAATTAGTATTTACATTTATAAATGTTTGTTGTTGTACTATATTTCTTATAATTGATTATATTAAACCTAACCTGGCCTTGCACTCTCTTTTAAAATTGGTAATTTCTTTCAATCTATTTTTCTATTTATTTTACAATTTTACCATAAAGGTCTTTTAAACAGCTGAAAAAAGCTATTGATTATACACTTTGGATAGGTCATATGATATGTGGATATATCTTAATAAAACTGCTTATTAAACAAATAAATACTGTGTAAGAATAGGCAGAAATAGCAGCTATGTACACCAGGGGACTCAGAGGGGTTGAGAGGGGAGGAATTTTCTTGTTTGTTTGTTTTTTTGTTTATTACTATTACTATTGAAACAATGAAAATGTTTTAAAAATGATTGAAATGATGAATGCACAACTATGTGATTATACCAAATACCATTGATTGTACACTTTGGATAAATTGTATGTTTTATTAATATGTATCAATGAAATCGATTTGTTTAAAAAAACTAGAGTGGGTTGAGAGAAAAATACACCAAATGTAAGATATGGACTATAGTTAGCAATATTTTGATGATACTCTTGTATAGCTTGTAATAAATGTATCACAAGAATGCAAGATGTTGGTGGAGGGATGATGTATGGGACCCCTGTATGATGTTATGCATGTTTATTTTGTAAGTTCACAACTTTTATTGTTTATGTATTTTCATGTATGAATGATATACTTCAATTTAAAAAAACTATCCTATAAAAACAAATAAATAAAATGAGAGAATAACAGCTATAATTTATAAGGGCCCTTTATAAAAAGGAATGTTATCACACTTTCTAATTTGTCCTCCATCATAGTTTTGTAAGATGAACAGGCAAGCTATATATGAACATCTCTACTTTGCAAAAAAGTCTTTTAAATTAGTTGCATATACCTTGGGCAACTGTGCTTGATTAATTTGGGTCACATTATTGAAACAATAGGCAAATAAAGTCTTAAGACTCTGACTTATATTCATCATTTTGTTCCTACTCCTTACCCACGTAGTTGTTGCCAATTTGTATATGTAAGTAATATGACTTTTTCTTTGTGATTCTAAATCATTTCCTGTCTCATTCACCTAGGGGCCTTGTTCATACATGAATAAGGGAATTGGGAGACTTTAACCTTTAGATGTGGGTGGAGACTGTAGAAAATAAACATTCCCACCCCTTTCCTTTTGGACCAGTGGAAAAGACTTGGTGTGGGAGCAAGAAGTTCCATGTTAAAATCACAGCTCTACCATCATTATTATTTGTTTATCTTTAACTTCTCAAAGTATGAGTTTCCTACCAGTAAAATGAGGATAATATGATGTAACATGGATAGATTCCTAAGTATAGGCACTGAACAATTTCTTTTCTTGCATTATTTGTCATCACGAGAACATTGTGAGGGAGTTAATGTTAGTTTTTTAAGCTCTAGTTCTCTTTTTAAAATGATGGATGAAAACAAAAGCAACACAACACTTAGGACATACTTGTTATGTATAAACTTAGAGCTAGGCACTTTCCCATAAATCTTTCCATATTATAAGCAATTGGATTAGTCTGCCAAAGGAGTACAGATACAAAGTACCAGAAATCTGTTGGCTTTATAAAGGTTTTTTATTTGTGATAAAAGCTTACAATCCGAAGGCCATGGAAAGTCCAACTGAAGGTAACATAACAGGTACTCTCTCACCAAAGTCAGCTGCCACGTGTTGAAGCAAGATGACAGATGATCTCTGCCTTGTCCCTCAGGGTTTCCTGTATCAGTCTCTGGCATCGGGCTCATTTCTTTCTGGGCCTTCTCAGCTGCTCAGCTACTCTTTTCTATTCAGTTGCAATCTATAAGGTAAAAGGTTCATCTCTCCACGGGGCTCCAGGATCAAACATGACAGAGATCTCTTTCTCTTCTGGTCTGTCTTCTTGTGTGAGTGCCCATTTATATAAGCACACCAAGGGTGCAGACACTTAAACTGAGTCATGTTTTACTGACATGTTTGAATAATAACCCTAATCTTAACAAGTAATTTAATCAAAGACATCTCAGATGAATCTAGTACAATCAAAGGGTATCACACCCAGAAGTGTAGATTAGTTTGCAAAACGAATCTTCCTATTTTTGGAATTCATATATAATCTCAGACTGCTACAGGGATATATCAGTTCATCTTAAAGTCCAAATAGAGTTCAGACTTTTAAAGAAATGTTTGAAATAGT
>JAQZBX010094607.1:0-12009 GCA_029593785.1 Cabassous unicinctus | reverse complement strand
CTTTGAGAAGCAGCTTTGATGTTGGAAAGAAGGCCCCAGGAGAAGAGAAGCGAACCGTTCGCCTGATCGCCTACAGCTGAACTTGTGGAGGAAACAGGAGCTAAGCCCGGAGAGAAACGCAGCCCCGGGAAGAGAGGAATCCAAGAAGCCTGAACCCTGGCAAATGTCGGCAGCTGTCTTGCTCCAACATGTGACATTGGACTTTGGTGAGGGAAGAAACTTATGCTTTATGTTCTGGTATCTGTGGACTTCTACCCCAAATAAATACCCTTTATAAAGACCAACTCATTTTTGGTATTTCACATTAGCACTCCTTTGGCTGACTAATACAAATACCTTATGCTATGTGCCTAGATATACCTTGCAAATTGTTAGGGATCCTGACAATTTCTCACCTCCAGAGATATAACTACATAACTTGCTCAATGAGCTAGCCTACCATAACAGGTGACCACATTTTGAAATGAACATCCTTGCATTTGAAAAGGTGAACCTCAACTTCAAAGATCAAATTCAAAGATGGATCTTCAAAGATCCATCTACAACTGCAGCAATAGAGCCACACATCACAAACACAGACGCTGCAATCAATCAGCCCACAATGGTCAGAAATTGGTTAATGACTACCAGCTCTTGCATAAATACATATTTTTTACCCCCACTTCCCTCCATCTCTCCTTGCAACTTATGAACAGTCACCAACTTAGGCTTCCACCTAGAATGGCAAAGACAGTCTAACCATGCCAGTGTCAAGGGCCTCCAGGGCTTCTCCTTCCTACGCAGTCTCCATGATTGCCTTGCCTGCACCAGGAATCCACAGTGACCCAGCCAGGTCTCTGAGCTGCACTCCACAGAGAGTCTTTGTGAGGTGCCACAGCCCAGCTCAGTCCCCCAGCAGGTCCCTCTGACCTCGCCCCCACCAAACCTTCAATATGTAGTAACGGTAGAGTCCCAGACACAATCCATCTCCCCTGGTATGTGTCCAAAGGAAAGTCTGTCCAGGCTGGGCAGCTCCAACAGACACCCAACCAGCAGACCAGCAGAATTTGCCACAAGGTGTGATGCAAGCTTCTCCATCTGACAACAGCTTGGGCCACCAGAGGGTCATTGGGAATTTCTTCAACAAGTTCCAGTTCTGGTCTGAACACGGAAATCTGTTTCAGATTTGCTAGATGGAATGTGAATGAATCTGAAAGCAAAGACCAAGTGGAGATGCTCAAGTCTCACATCATGTGCAGTAGAGGCAATGATAAAGAATTTTGAGAGGCCAAGCTGCACTTACTACACTTTACATGAGCATGAAGATCACAAGCTCTCTGGGGCCCGAGGAGGTGATATGGAAGATTGGCAAGTGTGAGTAGAACAAAAAGTATATTTTACTCTTTGTGCATGACATATGGGTCAAGAGAACTTCATGCTGTGAAAAAGGGAGATATACAAGCTGCCTCCACAGTTGGTCTCTCAATAGAGGTTCAGTTTAAGAGGATATCTAGCACCTCCATTGCCTTCAAAAGACTTGCCCCCAAAATGACTAAGGAGCTTAATCTTTAAAAGGCTGCTAGGACCCACGGAAGAAGAGTTTTACCCCCACCTGGGAAAAACTGCAGAGACTGGACTGTATGTTTTCCCTGGGACATTTCTCCCTTCCCTGACCTTCTTTGTCTTTTCTTTCATGTTTGTGAGGCAGAGGTGATGATTCTGTAGGAAAAAACAAAAACTGGCCAAATGAGAACAGACAGAGGTTATTTATTCAAAGCTTGTTACTATCAATTGCATTTGGCAGAGACTCCAAGGCAGGTAAGGGAGTGGGAAAGCTTTATAGTGATAAAAAGGAAAGCTGTAGATATGCTTTGATTGGCAATTGTTGACATGGGGAAGATAGAGTTGAGTGAACCTGAAGTATGGAATCCTATGTAATGGGGTTCAGGGAGCATATTTGGCTTCCCTTGATTTGTACTGAGTGATAAGAGGAGATGGAGGGAGGTGGGGGTAAAAAATATGTATTTATGTGAGAGCTGGTAGTCATTGACCAATTTCTAACTATTGTGGGCTGATTGATTGCAGAGTCTGTGTTTGGGATGTGTGGGTCTATTGCTGCAGATGTTATGGGTCAGAGTATATTCAGGCTCTCAGTTCTTTACCTGCTCAGAAATTACCCTCCCCCAAAGGAGTCAGAAGAAATAGAGGCAGGGATGGGGTGGGGAGATGGCTCTCCCACTATACTGAGGTTCACCTAAACTAAGAACATTTTTATTTAAAACAAACAAACAAACAAACAAACAAACAACAGCAGCCAACTTTCCTCTCAGCTCTATCAGGACAGTGGAGAGGGGAATCTATGGGCTTTCCTGGAAGGGTGGCTCAGGGCTGAAACGCTTTCAAGCCCGGGTAGTGGAGTTCTCTCCAGACCCAACTTGGCTTCTACCTTCTGGTTGTGTGTTTCCCTTCCAAGCAAACCACCAGAGGTAGCCTTCTCCTGATCTCAGGGCCCTTGCAGCCATGAGCAGAAAAGGCTGGTGGGTGCTGTGGGGTTGCAGAGGTGAGGGTGAGGGGCTTTGGCCAGCCTGCACCCTGAACCTTCTGCCCTTCTTTCTTCCTGAGTCGAGCATTTCCTTCCATTAGCTGCTGTGCAAGAAGCATTTATTCCCTTCCTCAAGAGTCTGCGCTATCGCTACCCTTACTTCTCTCACAGGCAGAAAGAGGGGCTGACCCAAAGCTGGGGGTGGATAGGGCACTGTAGGGTTGTAGGGCAGATGGGCTCCTTCTCTGGGGTCCTAGGGGGGGAACTCAAGCTGCTCATCTTCCTAGTGTTGGGTTCACAGCTCATTCTCCATTGTAAGAAAGCCTTTGTTTGTAAACCTACTTTCCTTTCCACCAGAGCTTCCGTTTTGCTCTTGGAGATGGGCAGAGAAGTGGCACCCAGTGTGGAAGAAGGTAGTATTGGGCACTTTTTGTGATGGACTAATTTTCATTTTATTCTTTATTTATTTATTTTTTTTATTTACAGCAACTCCATCCCTATTCCTTCCCCATCCCCATCTCCCCAGTGTGCACCATTCTACTATCAGCTTAAGCTCAGTGGCAAGTTGAGAACTTGGGTCCTAGGAAGGAGGCCTCACCAACATCAGTCCTTCTGCCCATGCCCCCTTCCCTTGGCTCCAGCTCAGACCTAAGTCTCCCCCCCCTTTTATCCTTCCCTCCTCCTGCCTGACCTAGGAGGTCATGGCTTGTCTCCCAAGGGAGTAAGGCAGAGACACCCCTGCAAGGTGGCCCTTCCCTGCCTAGCATGCCTCCTGCAGTTAGTTTCTCTGATGAACTCCATACATTAAAAAAGAGAATTTTGAGGGGAAAAAATCTACACAGGTTCTTTAGGCCTCTGTAAAGACTTTAAATCTGAGAGAAATTGGGAGGTATTGGATGGTTTACACAGAGTGTTGCTATGATCTGACTTAAGTCTTAAGATCACTGTGTTTTGAAAAAGTATTTAGGAGGACAAGGGTAAAAGCAGGGAGATCCTAGGAAATATTGCCATAATATGTGAGTGGTGATGGTAGAATAGAACAGGTTTGTGGCAGTAAAGGCAGGAAGAGGAGTGTGTATATGTGGCTGGCAGCTTGTATCTGTCAAATTTCAATCAATAGGCCTGATTTATGATGAAACTCCAATATAGAGGCTCTGTCTCTGAATATAGTCTTCCATCCTCTTCTCTCAACTTTGCCTCTGGAGTCTCCTAGACATCTCTTTTCCAGCTAACACAAGAAGATTCAAGTAGCAGAGGTAAAAGGGAGTAATAGAAGATTTAAGTTAGTAAATATTGAACAAAAGGAGAGGTAACACAGAAAACAAGAAGGCCATCAGGTTTTGGGTCTCAGTTGAAAGCAACAGAAACCAATGCAGGTAGATTTTAATGAGAAAGGAATTTATCATAATGACAGTGGTTAAGTAGAAAAATTTAGGAATGGTTGGAGAACTAGGTTCTAGGGAACTCAGCTAGAATCATTGCTCAGAATCACATGATACAACTCATCTAGTAAGGACATCCTTACCACTACCACCAAGCAAAAGGCTCTACAGCTTAAGCCACCAACACCTCTAGCATGGAACATTGGGTACCATCCTAACTCCTCCTGCTACTACTACATAGGAACTCATTTTTTTAAAAAGTAAACAGAATAAATCATTTATTAAGGCATCATGTGACAAAATAAGCTTTAAGATCCAATTGTACAGTTGTAAATATTTTCCTGTAATTAAAATTCCACCTAAAACACAGTTAAATTACAACATAATCTCATCTGACCAGAACTTGAGTATGCTTAATATCATTTATCACTCTATTATTTAACAGTAAGGGGGAGCTAATCTAGGCCTTCTTTTTTACATTGTATTTATTTATTTTCTTTTAATTTTTCATTTTTTTTATTTTTAAAGAAGCTTTAGATTGCGTAAATGTTACATCACAAATATAGGGGATTCCCATATACCTCACCTTATTCCCCCACACACTTTCCCACATTAACAACATCTTTCATTAGTGTGGTACATTTGTTACAAATTGATAAACATATTGAAGCATTGTTACTAATCATGGACTATAATTTACACTTTGCCCAACATAATTTTATAGGTTTTGACAAAATAATACAATGGTTTGTATGCGTCATTGCAATGTCATGAAGGACAATTCCAATGTCCCAAACATGCCTCTATGTTACACCTAATCTTTCCTCTCCCTCCCATCAAAATCTTTGGTGGCCACTGCCTTTATATCAATGACACAAGTTCTTCCATTGCTAGAATAATAATATGTCTATAATAGATTAATAATGTCTGCTTTAGTTCATTTTTCATTCCCCAATCTTGAGGATTTGGTGATGGTGATGCCCACTCTGTTTCTGATTGAGAGGGAGCTTAGAGCCCATGGGGCAGGTGGATGACCTGTCTTGCTTGCAGTTGTGGATACTCTCTTTTTTTTTGGGATAGGTATTGTCCATCACCATCCATTTGTTAGCTGTCCTGGGTGAGTTCAATGAACTGGAGAGTAGGTGTTGCAACTCTGCTGAGATTCAGGGCTCAACCGGCATATGAACAGGACAAAGATATAAGTCTCTGGGACATATAACTAACAAGTGTAGTGCTAATTATAGGTTCAAATAAAAGGGACAGAAGAACCATGTATAGGGAAATTATAAATGAGTCTAACTCTGATACACTGGGGTACATATATTCCAAAGTAAGGCCCACTGACAGGATGCCGAATTCCTGAGATTGTCTATCCTGCCTATAGTGTCTATATGTCCCTATAGCCTTTAGGGGACCTGCTGTTTGAGGCGCTGTTTACTGTAGCAGTCAATGAGATCCTGCTGAGATGGGCATAAGTGTAACTTCTAGAATGACCTCCCAACTCACTTTGAAATCTCTTAGCCATAATAATTCATTTGTATTTAATATTTTCCCATTTTGGTCAAGGTCTTTTTCCAGATGCATCACTAGTTGGCACTTGGTAATATTCTCTTGGTGCCAGGGATCCTCATCCCTGGGAGTCATGTCTTACATCAGGAGAAAGGTAATGCATTTACACACTGAGTTTGGCTTAGAGAGAGGTCACATTTGAGCAACAAGGAGGTTTTCAGGAGGTAACTCTTAGACAATATATAATACTCTAGGCTAAGTTTCAATTTCATAAGAAAAAGTTCATGAGTACAATCAGTATCAAGTACTTGGCATAATTGTCTGTCCTCCTTTGCTGGGCACTGCCCACGTGCTTGGGGGATTCTTGTTGCTCTATTAGAGAATGTAGCAGGACTTCCTAGGATGGGAATTCAATATTCTTTTGGTTATTATGTGTGTCTCCACCCACCGAGACAATGCCCCATGAACACTTGAACATATTCATCTGCCTTAGAGGCATGCCCCAGTTGTACCCCTCCACACACATCCCCTCATCACCAACACCCCACACCAGTGATCCTTCCCTGCTGCAGTGTGACCCTTCTGTGATCCAAAACCTCTTCAAAAACAAAGCCAAAAAATAACCAAATAAAATTAATAAGAAAATAAAATTATAATAATAAAAGATAACAAATAAAATACAAAAAGAAAAAAGAAAAGAAAAACTGCTTTTAATTGTGTTTTTCATCACTGTAAAATCTGTTGTATTTTATGTACAGTGACAATTTCTTCTGTATGTTCTCCCACTGTCTTACCTTTTTTGCTTTATCTTCGAAGAAACTTTAGATTACAGAAAAGTCGTACAGAAAATATAGGGGTTCCCATATATCCAACACCATCACCGTCTTCCACTCTCCCTTATTAATAACACTTTACATGTGTATTGTACATTTGTTACAATTGATGTACAAATATTGAAGCATTGCTACTTAACCATAGCCAGTGATTTACATTTTGGTTGATCTAGGTCTTCTTAATGAGTCAAAGATACAATCAAAATCCCATATGCTTGAAAGTTAAATTTTATTTACTCTATTCACTGGTGTAAGTCTAAACTTAAAATTCTCATTATATCAAAGAAAGATTTCATGAGTCACATCTCCCCTCCCCTCAAAAAATAAGTACCAGAAACAAATTGTGGATAAGAGTTGGGTTTGAAACTATACATTATTTGTTACTATAACATTCTCTCTCTCTTTTTAAACTGACCAACCATAAGCATGCAAAAAGTTCTCATCTGAATGGAACTGCTTCCACAGCCACTTGGGTATCAATAGGTAAATTATAAAGGTCATTCAATTTGTAGTTCTCACCTAATTACAGAACTTTTAAGCAGAGTGTGTGACACACACCATAGAGGTAGGAAAGACCTTCTTTAAAAAATTATCTTCTTCATTGTAGAGAATTTTCAAAAATAAAACTGATTTTATAAAAGCAAAAACTCTCAATCTCTCTCCCCCATACATATAATTGTATATGTATAAATATACATACATTGCAAATCAATGATTGAAAGAAAATAATTTAATTATAGACATACATCATATTTAACATTTTAGAATCATTTTTAAATGACTGATGAGATGATGAAGCAGAGGAATAGTTATAGTTTCTATCATTTATAATCATAAAAAGTACATGATTCAATATTTAGTGATCTTAGGACACAGAGGAAATGAAGCTGAGATTAAATAACTTTTATTGGACAATTCCAGTGAAATTTATGGTTGGCATTAATGTTTAATTAATGTTGACATAACAATGTGGAGAGGGATAAAAGACTTTTCTTGAAAGTAAGGTTTGTAACAATCCTTTTAAATGCATTACTGTGTTGCATAATATTAGGTGATTTAAATGAGAAGAGGAAAAAAATGTAGTTCAAAAATTTAAAATGTTTTAATGCAAAGACAGCAAAATAGCCAAAAACTAATCACTGTTACCAAAGTTTGATGGGGGTTGTTTCAGTTTTCTAGCTGCTAAACAAATACCATAACAGTAGGTTGACTTAAACAATGAGAATTCATTTGCTTATGGGTTTGAAGCCAGGAGAGGTCTAAAATCAAAGCATCTGCAAGGCAATATTTTTTCCTTGAAGGCTGTGGTTTTCCAGAGCTGGCTGCTGGTGATCCTTGGCTCTTCTGTCATGTGGCAATGAACATGAAAATGTCTTCTCCTTTCTCTTCTGGTTTCCCTTGACTTCCAGCTTCTTAATACTCCATGTGTTTTTTTCTCTCTCTCTCTGTCTGATTTTCACTGTGTTTATAAAGGAGCCAAGTAATCCAGATTAAAGCCCAACCTTTCAGTTGGGCCATACCTTAACTGAAATAACATCTTTAAGAGATCTATTTACAAGGGTCCACACCCACAGGACCTTTTGTGAGGAACATGACTTAATCCCCAACAGGGGTAAAAATCACCAAGTAGTTCTACCTAGAATTTCCCTAAAATTCATTCCATATAGTCTTAGATAGACAATTAGTGAAGTTCAGCAGTGGGTTTGTGACCCAAGGTCACCATCAGAGCCCTGCATCCTTCAAGCCACAAAACATGGTTTAAAGGAAAACATAAAACCTAAGTCAGTCAATAAGAGTTCTTCCCAGGAATCTTGTGCTAGAAATGGTGTGGAGAACTGCTATAGAAATCAGATTTTCTTGTACAGAAAACATAGCACTCTGAAAATATCTCAATAGCATGCAAAAACAATTATTTACACTGATACTCACAGGCCTGTTGGTCAGCTAGGGTGACCTGCTTCAGAATGTAGATCTGCAGATCAGCCTTTGTAGCTCTGCTCCATATATATATATGTCCTTCTTCCAAAACCAGTAGGATACCTAGGGTATGTTCTTCTTATTGTAAAAACATGTGAACAAGAGACAAGTCCCCCCCACACACATATTTCAAGACTCTTCTTTTTCATGTTAGCATCCCATTAACCAAAGAAAATCATATAGCTAAATGCAAGAAAAAAATAACAATGAGGGAGCAAAATATACTCCTTCCCTGGAAGGATGAGAAGGAAATGAACATCACGCACCATAATCAATAACAGTCTTCTTTCTTGTTCAAAAATATTTACAAGTTTCCCAAATATGAAGTACACTTACCCTTTTCTCAAGAAACCCCCAAATTCCATTAATTCATGATATTAGGCTCATAATCCAGAATCTCACTCTCTACCTCAAATTTAGAAGCAATCTCTTCATAAAAAAGAGATTAAATAGATAAGTGATCTCTCTACACATATCCAACATTCAGTAGTGGAATAGGAACAGGATAAATACTCCTATTGAAAACCAGGAAAATTAGAAGGCACATAGAAGTCATTTGTCCTTAGAAATTCTGAAACCCAGCTGGAAAAAAATGTTGCCAGGTCATCCATCCTGAATGTAGGGAATGTTCCTTAGGTAGTGTCCTTGTGTGTGCCACCCCTTTCTTCGCTCAGTGATTGGCCCAAGTAATGAATGCATCCTTTGTTATCACCTAGGAAGGGCTCAACCCCGTAGAGTTTAGATTTCTTAGGTTTCTTGTCTTTGTGTCCACAATTATAGAGTGTCTTTGAAGAAAAGTATATATACATTTGGTATATAAAGAAATATATTTTTTGGGCTATAAATATATTTCTTGTTGTGGTGGGAGTGAAGATCTTGTCATATCCTTCCACTTGCTAACTGGAAATAGAAATTGAGGCATTAAGATCAATTTGGGTACCAATATTTTAGTTTTGGAGAAATTATATTCCTGTTCCAAACATAGAAATGGGGCAGGAATTGTGAGGGTGGTCACATGGACTATAATTCTCTGTGCAATATCATGGTCAGAGGAGCCATCTCTTAGACTTCTCTCTTGACTCAGTACCTGGGAAGAGAAATTGAATCTATGTTCACTGTTGGGAAAGGGTTGATGGGCCTATAATAGACTCTGGCAGTCTGCCAAAGTGACAACAAACTGGGACTCCTTTTATTATAAATATTCTAGTGCTTTTGTAAAAATCAAAGTGAATTCTGTGTCCTCACTTCCTTGGCCCAGGCTAAAAAGCCTGATGCAGGATCCTCTATGAGGATGTTTCCCTGAAATTAAGAACTCTGGCAGTCAGTTGCCAGACTGGTGAGAACAGGTCATGTTATGGACTGAGTCTACGATTCCCTGGTCCCCCTATCTACCATAGAAAGGGAAAAGAATGAAGCAGAAACAAAGAAGAACAGCAACAGGGGTCAGGTGACTTTTTAGAAAGGAGGGTCTGGGAGAGAAGTTGGATGGAGAGCTGGCATTTCCCAGCTCTCCAGAGGCCAGCCCACATTTACACTGCAAGATGCCCTGACAGACGCCCTGCAGATTCTCCTGTATCACTCAAGGCGCATTCAGGTATTTCTGATCACTTGTAGCTGAGATAGCCTTAACTCCACCTCTATGTTTGGGTTTTGTAATTCCATTTTTTAACAAAATGCACTTGGTTAAAAAATGCTGCAACATTTAGCCTTATTACGTTTTGCATACATATGCATATGCAAGTGCAAGTATACCTGGACATAACTGGATAAATTTGTGGCAGTGTAATTGCTGGGTCAAAGGATGTGTGCATTTGAAACTTTGAGAAATATTGCCAAAATGTCATCCAAAGAGGTTAAACAAATGTACAGTCTTAACAGCAGTGCCTGATTCTCCACAATCTTGCCAAAGTTCAGGACTGCTAATTTTTTCCAACCTGATACTTGAAATATAGTACCTTGTCTTAATTTGTGTTTCAATTATTATGAAGGAAGTCAAGCATCTTTTCATAGGATTATAAGCCATTTGCATTGCTTTTTCTGGATATTAACCTCCTACTCATATACCTGGTCCATTATTTTTTCTTGGATTGTTGTTTTTTCCTTGATGATTTGTAAGAGCTCTTTATGTAGTAAAGAAAATTCATCCTTGTCATATGTCTGCAGATATTTTCACAGCAATAAATATTTTTACCTTTTTTATGGAAAAGTTTTGCCATAAAAAGTTGTTTTTAATGTAGTCAAATTTACCACTTTTTTTCTTTTATAGTTTCTGGGTTTTGTTTCTTATTTAGCAAGGCCTTTTCTATACAAAGACTTTTTAAGGTTTCCCTCTTCTTCAAATCTTTACTGTGATTTCATTTTTACATTTAAATCTCAGATCTGTCTGGAATTTGTCTGGACATAAGTAGTGAGGTATTGGGTCCCACTTTATTTTTTTTTCACATGTACTGTCATTTGTCCTAAGACCATTGTGTTGAACAATGAATTGAAATTCCATTTGGCAGAACCCACATTCCAGTGAGTATTTTAATATGTTTCTGCTCTATTGATAATTACTTTGTTCATATGCCAAATGTCATACTATATTTATAACAAGGGCTTTATAGTATGTACATGGTCTGCCCATAAAACAAATATATATGAATTCATTTGTAAGTATATAGAATGAAAAATTATATTCTGCCTTCATCTTGTTGCTCCCTGTGCTAAACTGTGCTAATAAGCTTCCTACAGACTTTTTCCTAATTTTCCCTAAGCATATATATAGATATATATATATACACACACACACCTTCATATATGCCTTCATGCAGAGATAGTACAGCGTAGAGACTAGGAACAAGGATTCCAGTGCTTGTCTGTCATTGTTCATGTCCCCCCCTAGCCATTTTATAGTTGTAGGACTTTGTGCAAGTTACTGAAGCTCTCTGTACTTTTGTTTTCTCATCTGATAAATGGGGATAATAAAATTACTCACCTCATAGAGTTGCTATGAGGATTAAATGAGTTAAATATAAAATCCTTTAGTTCCTGGCACTACTACACAAATGCTAAAGGTTATAGAAGTAATCACTGCTTTTAGTGTAGGTATTGTATATCTATCTATCTATCTATCTATCTATCTATCTATCTATCTATCTATAGCTATAAAATCAAGGGTGGTTGTTTACATTAATTGAAAAACAAAGTAATTTTGACACTCTAAAAATGACAAAACAAATTCTGTTTGTTAAAAGTAAATGCATCTCCCCTCGTTTAAAAGTGAAGTGGCCAGGATTGATATTTTTCTATTACTAAATGCATAAAAGAAAATACAAACCCATATAATCTGAAAAGGACTAACCCTTTAGCAGTCAGTCTCAAATTTAAATACGTCAATTTATTTCCATCCCTGGCACTAAATCCTGCAACAAATCCCCATTTCTTTCAGAGTAAAAGTCAAGAACTTTATGATGGCCAGCAAGGCTCTGTTTGATCTCTCTGATCTCATATTTTACAGTTCTTCCACTTTCTCAGACAGTTCCTGTCATGCTGGCCTTCTCTTTCCTGAATGCGCCAGATATTCTCCCACCAAATAGCTTTTGTTCTCATGGTCTCCTCTGCCCTTTCCACAGACAACTGCATGGCCAACTCCTTTAGTCTTTGCCCACCTGTCATGTTCTCTATGAGCATTACCTTGACTATCCTATTCATAAATTCATTTACCTAGTTCCATCTCTTCATTTATAATAGCCCCTTATCACCATATATATATAATTTATTTATTTATTTATTTATTTTTATTTTT
>JAQZBX010094606.1:0-12007 GCA_029593785.1 Cabassous unicinctus | reverse complement strand
TGCCCTCACAAGGAGGCGCCGGGAAGCGAACCCGGGGCCTCTCATATGGTAAACGGGTGCTCTATCCATTGCGCCACACCCGCTTCCTGCCATGAGGTTGCTGCATCAGCCCACCGCACCGCTCAGGCCGGCGTGCCCTCACAAGGAGGCCTCGGGACGCGAACCCGGGCCTCCCATATGGTAAACGGGGGCTCTATCCGCTGAGCCACACCCGCTTCCCTTCCAATCTTATCTTGTCATTCTCTGTTTAAAGACCTCTGCTGCCTTCTTCTTCCTCTTAATATCCTTTAATGATCTATCACAGTTCAGAATCTCTTCATGCTTTCCTTACTGCTAGAGAGATCCTGAACCTTAACTTCTATTTCCAAATCCTTTAAGACTCTCCTGACTCATCATCTACAGCACAAAGCCTTACCTGATGTCTCCAGAGAGATCACTGTTCCCTCTTGTGTTCTCTCACACACTGTATTTATCTCTCTTATATCACTGGCCATTTTTTCTTTTCAATTATTTATTTATGTGTCCTTCTTGCCCCAGGATTTTGTGTTCCTTCTCACCCTAGCATTCACCTTGTCTCAGCCATCTTTTGTATCCTTGTGTCCTATAACAGTTAACTTAGAAATTCAAGGGGGTGTCCAGTCTTGTTTAGAACTAAGGAGACAGAAATATGCCCAAGTTTAAAAACTTTTTTAAATGCCCTCATTCATAACCTAATTAGACCATCAGTCTGTTTATTGCTGAATATCAGTTAGTATCGAAGAACACAGTTTTCTCTTTTCTCCTCTTTTCTTCTTGAATTTGTTGTCTCAGTATGAATAGTTTTGTTTTTGTGTCTCTTGTACCATGCTGTAATAATAGTTCTTTATATTACACACCTATTATGTCCAAGCCTGTACTAAGATTTCACATGTATTATTTCTAAATACTCAGGACTATCTTGTGAGGTCATTGTTATTATCCATACTTTAGAGATGAGGGATCTGATAGTTATAGAGTGCCTAAAGTCACCCAGCAAGTAAGTTACAGAAGTAGGATTCAAATCCAGGTCATTATGGCTCTAACACTTATATTATTTACATTAGACCATGGTGCATTGGGTATTAATTTCTCTCCATTGTTTGGTTGGCTTTATTTTTATTTTAAATGTTTTAAACAGGTTTTTCTTACAGTGCACTCCAAATCCTGGATTTCAGTTTAGAGTTAGCAGAAAGACTGAGCCATGGAGTAGTGTGCGTTTTCATAGATTGAGTCCAGAGAGTGGTAAGGCCAGGGCAATGTGGGCCAGAGACTCAAGTGTTGGAAATTCATATCAATATGGAGGGCAGTCTTTGTAATGCTATGATCATTATATTTTATCAGTAATTTAGATGAAAATGTTGGCAGATTACAAATATTTTGGGAATTGACTGAGGAGTCAAGAAGATATTAGCATTTTCCACCAATGACTATAATCTAATAAAATGAATCTTACTGAGGGAAGAGAAAAATTTTGACTTGAATTCTCAGTTAAACTTCACAAGGACAAGGTAGAGGACATGAGTAAAAGAAGGGTTGTTGTAACAGTGACAATGTGATATAGCTAAAAAGATAGTGGTATTTTAGGCTGCATTGAAAACAGTGCAATAACTAGAACGAAAGTGAAGTTGCACTTCATGCTTATGTCCTGGGTGATTTGATATTTGTCAGATTGCTTCTGGAGCTTTTCTTTGAGCTCTGATGACCACTTTTAAAAAGGGATATGGACAACTTGTTTTGCATTCTGTGAAAAATAAGTAGGATGATTGGTTTAGATGAGTTGTATAGAGAACTGAGTGAGAAGCAGATGGATGGGAGTTATATTATCTGCCTTCAAAAATGCAAGTGACTGTTATATAGAAAAGGGATATATTTGGTGTATATGATCCCAAGGTGGATTGATCCAGATAAATGGGTAGAAATTATAGAGAAGCATATCTCGTCTTTGTGTTGGGAAGAATTTTTTAATATTCAAAATCATTCAAGCATGAAATGAACTGTCTTTGGATGTATTCAGTACCTCTCACTGTGTAGAGAATTTATTCCTTGATGGGACCTTGGCAATCTTACTAGTCTAACCTCATCCTAGTGTAGTTGAATACCATGATGTCCAATGTTGCATTCCTGCCAAATAGAAAATTCAGGACCCAAGCTTCCAACTCAGGGCCTTTGACTCTAAGTCCTCTTTACCTTGTACTAGGTTGTGTCAAAGTCTGGGAGATGAGTATGTTGGAAGGGAGTAAAGCAGAGCAAAAGAGTAACGTTGGTGCAGATGTTGGATAAATCTCCCTTACAAACTGAGTTCTATGATTCTATGATTTGAGTACATTTCTTTGCCTGCATCCATTCAGCTGTTTAGCTCAGATGACTGTAACTGCAGGGTATCAGGACCAGCATTTCTACTTTTTGTTGTGGATAGGAGGACAGCACTTGGCTCTCCATGCCCCATCTCCTGTCAACACAGTTTATCCCACTTACATTCTGGCATTTTCCCTCAGCATCCGAGAGGTTTTTCCCCCTAAGCGCTTAAAATACCTGGCCGTGGAATAGTGGACTCTGTGATACGGGGTTCCATCTTTAACCCCAGAGAGACTTTATTTTTCACCTCATTTTTACCAGACAATGGAAATTGTCCTGAAGGTGTTTGAAGTGTCTGTAATTACATAATATGGCTGCCAGCATTTGTTAAGGAGTGAAGAGAACTTCCCAAAAGGCAGGAGTTATTGACAAATAATAAATTACAGGATTTTAATTATAATCATTCAATTGTCTGCCCCTCCCTTTTCCTAACCAATGGATTGGAAGGGCATTATGTTGCCATATGTTTCTGGGCTGCCGATATTGGTCCGGTTGTCATGATTCAAGGGCACAGCTCTTTAAGATGTGTGACTGAGGCCAGAGGAGTGAAGCGGAGTTGGAATGTGTGGTTAAATGATTTCATATATGAGCTGTAGTCATCTCCAGGGAGGTCCTGTTTTGGGCTTGGAATTTCTCCAGTTGAATATTGGATTCCTTGGCATAGTTGAATCTGATGTTCCTTCTTAGGTATACAGTGGTGGGGAATTATCTAGCAGGAATACCCCTATTGACAGCATGTACTTGCCAGAACAATGGTGACTTTAGTACTCCTTGACTTTACTTTCTTTAGCCTCCTTGTGTGTGTGTGTGTGTGTGTGTGTGTGTGTGTGAGAGAGAGAGAGAGAAAGAGATTAGGTGCATAGAGAAAGAAGGTAGGAGTATCAAGAGGGTATAAGAGCGAGAGAGAATGAACTTTTTCAAAATATAAGTACTTTTTTCATCAATCTGGATTGCCTCTCAATGTTTTATTCACCATATTCATTCATTCAGGGATAGTGTCTTTGAAGTATGGAGAAGAGGAAACCAGAAGTGACTGACAAGTTCGGTAGTTGAGACTAGAATTGAAGCAAACCAGTGGAGAGATGTGTGTGTGTCTGTATATAACCCATGTTTTTTCCAGCTACTACAGACACAGAATTCGGTGGAGACATACATTTTATCTCTCCCTCTCTCTCTCTCTCTGTCTGTCTCTCTCTCTCTCTCTCTCTCTCTCACACACACACACACACACACACACACACACACACTGAGAATGTACGTGAGAGAGACAGAAACAGAGAAAACACCAATAATGGACAACAAAATTTTGAATACTGGGAAATTATATCCAGGAAGTGCTTATGTCAATAAGATGTTATTTTCCAAAAATTCATGATTTATTATACCCCTCAACCACAACTGCATAGATGGTCAGAGGGCATTCTTGGGGAAAGAACAGTGGGAGATGGACCTGAAAGGCCACATGGAAAGACCTTGAAAGCTATGCTAACTGATGTGGATATTATCTTGTTTTCAGTGGGTATCAACTGAAAGGTTTTAAAGTAGAAACTGACGGGATCAGATTTTTCCTAATAAAAATAACTGTTCTAGGAGTATGGATGGTTGATCGAGTTGTATACAGTCAAGGATACAGTTTGAAGTTAACTAAATAAAAGGGATGAAACAGTAGTTCTCAAACTAAGGCACTGGCTGTGGGATTGAAGGGAAGAACTGGTTCATAGGTAAATCTTGGCGATCCTTTGGATGTGGAGGCTAAGGGAGGGTGAAGAGCAAGAGGCAATATGTGAGAGTCCTGGCATGCTGATGGTGTTAGGCAGGTTGGGGTGGTGCAACCCAGGTGAAGCGGGGTCTGACAGGTATATAGAGCTGAATGAAGAGAAGCCAAATCAGAAGATGTAGATGAGCTGGTATTGGGCAATTGTTATCAACATTATCAGTCAGTCAGCAGGAAACTGTGCTTATCATCAACAGCAGGATTTAATTTTGGAAGTAGGAAAGATTGAAGAACAAAGTAGATTTCCTATTATGAGATACTTAAGGACAATGACCAGGTAGAGGTTTGTTATCATAATATTGAGAGGAATTAAAACCAGATTAACAGGACACATGATCTGATGCTGATTCCTGAGCTTTAAGGAACTTCCATCTTCAATCCCTCCTGCTGAATGTTACTTCTTTTTCTGGGTGGTGGAGACCTTTACTAAACCTCCTGTATCTATCTAGATCCTATCTCTTCTTCTCTACTTGAATTTTAGTCCTCCTTGTAAGTCTCCTGATTACTCATCTATCATAATCCAACACCTATACCACCTACACCCTGAGAATAGGGAGTTGTTTGATTGATAATCTCCATGATTTTTGGTGTAGCCCAATACCAGCCTGTGACTATGCCACACCCTTCTCACCCAGGTGTATTCAGGGGAAGACCTCCAATAGCCATGTGGCTTAGCTCTGGGGAAAGAAGGGTTGTGTAGTCTAATAGCCTGGGAACCAGATGGGTCCAGATGGTAAATATCAGAACTACTTTGGAGTTATACAGGCAGGTTATTTACAATTTTTTTGCTGATAGCGAAAGTTAAAAAAAAATCATTCAGGGCTCTGAATCACTGAGATCCCATGCCCCAAAGTCCTTAAAGTATGACTTTATGATGCTGAAGATGTTCTTTTTGTTTATCTCATAGATTGTCACATCAATGGTGATGTTGTTGAGGTAGAGGTGGACTCTTACCTCACGAGCATCTCAATTCTTTTTATCAGAATCCCCTAATGTATGATGTGATTTTCTCAGTGTCTTAGCTTATTCATTCCCAAAGATTTATCTTATGTTAGGGTATCCAGATAACTTGGGATAATATCCCCCAGTGTTGTATCAGATAGCTTTTGGTGGTATCCTATAGCGTTGATTATCAAACCAGTGTGTTAGAGACCTAGAGTCCAGGTCTTTTGTCCCTGGCTGTTTTCATTGTAACTTCCCTGCCCTTATGGGGCAGACTTTGAGAGTTTGAGGTAATTTTTGACCTCAGGTTTTGTTTAAGCATTTTAATCCATATTTTTCAGAATCTCCCTCTTAACTTCATTCTATCACTTTTTTTCTAATGAAGCCATCAATGACTCCTGCAAATTATGTTCTGGCAGCCTTTCATGTATATTTATGATTAAAATAACTCAGAAAAAATTTTACAGTTCTTTTGACAGTGTAGATTTAGTAGTTGTCAACTAATCATTTTATTTTCCTCATGAAGTTACTAATATAGGATCATTTTTAGATGAGGTACATGAAATGTTTGAACTCAAATGACATTATAGGCATAATACATCTTAATTGGTGCCAAGATCACCAAATTCCATGGTTTTGTGTTGAGCACACAGGCTTTGGAGTCTCACAGACTTACCTTAACTACTGGCTCCTCTAGTTACCAGGAGTGTGACTCTGAGAAAATCTTTTAACCTCCCTGGGTCTGTTTACTTATGATTAAAGTGAGGATAAATAATACTTACTTTGCATGGTTGTTGAGGATATGAAATGACTTATATGTCAATTGTCTAGAACTCTGCCTGACATTACTGTAAGTATTCAATAAATAGTAATTATTAGTAATGCATGTTGGGTTTCAAAATTGGTAACTCAACATGAGGAATTCTTATTTTGAACAAATTTTTGCGTACCTGTGTGTTTCCATCAGGAAAGAAGAGCAGGAAATGTACAACATTTTCTTTTTCAATGACTTTTTTCTTCAAGAGTTGAAGAAATCCTCTCCTGAGATATGGGGGTTATTGAAGGTCGTTTAGAGCGATGTGTGATCTGCTGGATTACTTTACTAACTCTAGGAGATCAAGAAGAAGGTTTTCATCTGTTTTAGGAAAAGAGTAGCTTTAGTGCAATGTGATGAATGCAAATACTACAAAAACTTGTTTAAAATTACTCTAGTTACATTTATTGTTTGCATCCCCTGTAGCCACTCCACTTTCTTCTAGAAACAAGTCCCCAGTTTTCATTTGAGGATCTACTCATTGCCCATTCTCACTTCATGTGTTTAGGTGAGGTGGAGGCCTACCTTTGACAATAAGGATGAAGTTGCTTGGATATTGGTAGGCAGGGATGGGTGGGCATGTGACCTGGGTTGACTAAAGCAGACTGAATCTCAGAAGTCTTGTGGGAACAACCAGAAAAAGAAACATCACTCCCTTCCTCCACAGCCCTCCTCCCCCACATGAGGTTTTGAAACTGAAAGGATGTAGGCTGAGGTACTATGGCCATCTTTCAGCTACATGCCTAATTTCTGATTGATAATGGAGTCAACACAGAGGAAAGCATAGTTGAGAGACTGAGAGACTCACCCAACTTAATAACATCTTTTCTGTCTCAGGCTGAGTGCTACTTACTAGATACACTCAAGGACTTTTCAGTTACACGAACCAATAAATCCTGTTTTTCAATTAATAAAGTTTGAGTTGTGTTTTTGTGTTATTTCAAGTGGAAGTAGAACTAACTAGTATCATTTCTATTTGCTCTTTTACTGTTCCTTGTGTTTATAATAAATATAAAAATCATAGCAAGATAACCAGGGACATGTTATGGAAAGGGTGGTAATAGGAAAAGAGGACGAGGAATAACAACCCACCCTCCTGAGAAAAAATGTAAAAGAAAATGGAGTTACTATGGTTAAGACATTTAAAATGGAGTCGGGAGCCATTCAGGAAGTTACTCTTACTCAGGTCTCAGCCAGATATCACAAATTATTATTGAGCAAAGTCTCACTGCTCAATGTACACAGAGGTCAATACTATGACTTTGGGATTTTGAGAAAAGAAAGCGTTTTAATGCAATGTTGACTGGCATGGAGACAGGAGAAAAAAGTCAGTCTCTCTGATCTGAACACTAAGGGAGATTTTATGGGAATGAGAGGTGAGAGATGGAGATCGAAGTGGGAAGGTTTGACCTGGCATAGTTCAATTGATTAATTATAGAGTCTATATATATAGTAGAGTGGATTTTAGATCAGATCTTCCTTATTGAAGAACCTCTCACATTTGATCTGCTTCTGATGTCTCCCTGTCCTCATAATCTTGGTTCTGAGGGAGGTAACCTCTGTTCCTAGTGTCTCAAAGGTTATCTAAAGGACAAGAATCTGTGTCTTCTGTGCATGGTCAGGTTATACAGGTTATACAGTTAAACATGCTCATAAGAAAAAGTTACAGGAACAGAGGACACCTCCCCCCACAACTGATTTTGGCCTGCCCATGGTTCCAGTTCCCCCTTGAGTTTTTGAACATTCCTCAATATTGAGGGATTCAGGAAAATCACCACTCTGGCTGCTTCATGCTGATTAAAGGTGTAGATTAGGATGTGAGGAATGGAATTTGTTGGCGTGGAGCTGAAGGTACTCACAAGTTCCTCTTCATTCCTGGAGGGACTAGTACCCCTGCGTTTCAGGGCTTAACTGGTATAGGAACAATCTGGGGGGCTTTAAGTCTCTGAGAAATAAACTTAAAAGGTAAATTGAAAATTATAGATCCAAATTAAAGAATCAGAATGATCATGATTAAGGGACTTATAAGTGATTATAACCATGTCATATTGGGGAAAAAGCTTTTCATAGGTTCCCAAATAGAGCCTGGGGTGTTGATTCTATAAGCCGTGTGGCTTGTTTATGGTGTCTGGATGTTCCTAGGGTTTTCAGGAACATTGTTGCTTGAGGCTTTGCATATTGTGACAGTTTGTGAAATCTGGCTGAGACATGCATAACAGTAATCTCCAGATTGACCTCTTGACTGCATTAGAAATTATTTTGTTTTATTCCTTTTAACATATCCCCTTTTTATCAAGATCCTTCTCCAAACCTTTCCTTGGTGCCGGGGAGGCTCATCCCTGGGAGTCATCTGCCCTGTAACGGGGAAGGTAGTGAGTTTATTTGCAATGTTTGGCTTAGAGAGAGGCCACATCTGAGCAACAAGGAGATTTTCAGGGGTGACTCTTAGAATTAATTATGATTAGGCTTAGTTTTACCATTACAGAAATAAGTTGCATAAGTGCAAGCCTCAAGAGCAAGGGTTTGGCTCATTAGCATATTTCTTTATTTGAGGCAAGTCTCATATATTCCAGAGTTTATTTTTATAGGTCTCCCTGTTTACAAGTTCAAATGGGGAAAATTTATGTTTCCCCAGGGGAGTCAATTTTAGATTTAGAACTTGCAAAGTTTCTTGATTACAGTTTTAGTAAGTTGGGAGGCCACATTGCTTGAGAGAATAGCAGGAATTCCCTTGGTGGGGAAGTTTAATAGTTCCATGCTTTCCTTCCTAGTCCCTCAAGGGACCTTGCAAATACTTTTTCATGTCATGCCCCAAACACTCTTAAATGCATTAGGTTATTACAGCAACCTGTGCAGAATATCAAGATCTCATCCCCTATTCTAGGGTCCATGTCAAATAAAGCTGAGTTAGGTTGTCCAAATAAACTGACCAGACAGGTTAAATCAGATAATGTGCCGCAAAAAGTTTAAATTTTGGACAAAGTTAATTTCTGCAGGAGATCAAAGAAGGAGAGATTTAAGTCCCAAAATACAGACAATATCACCCTCCACTTCTGATTGACCTTAGTCCTAACCAGAGCTGCCCATTCACATCCTTAATCAGTCTGATCCCTTCTTCAGTTTCTTCAACAGTTGCTGTATGGAGTTGTCTTCTAGAATTTGTGCTGGTACTTCATTACCTCCAGGGCTGGAGAATTCCAGCTCTGAGTTTCAGTTGTCACACAAATACCCAAAGTTCCAGGGAGCTGCCAGATCACACACAAAGAGAAAAACACCTCAAAATTTAGAAATAACAACCAGAGCCCAGGAACAAATGTGACTGCTACAAGTGCTTACAATGTAGACCCTAATTCTTTTATGAGCATAAATTTGAAATAACTTCAAGATGAAGTTATTTCCAGAAACAAAAACATTTGATAATTAACTTATATTGAAGTCCTCAACCACAAACTAAAACAGAAGTTTTTTTGGTCTCACCTTGACACTTTTATCAGGGTTATGTTAATTAACATTAATAGGTAGAACATAATTTATATACTTGGCTTGCTTCTCTTTTTTTTTTTTTTTTTAAGATTTATTAATTTACTTTATGCCACTACCCCCCATTTGCTGTCTGTGTCCATTTGCTGGGTGATCCTCTGTTTCTGTTTCCTGCCCTCTCTTCTCATCCTTCTCCCCCAGTCTTCACCGGGATTCGATCCTAGGGACCTCCACTGCAGGAGAGAGGCACTCTGCCACCTGCACTGCCTCAGTTCCTGGTTTCTGGCGTGTCTCATCTTGGCTCTCTCCTGTGTCTCTCCCTTGCTGCGTCATCATGTTGCTGCGTGGCTCGGCGGGCCTGGCTCTCTGTGCGTGCCTTCCATTTTTATTTTACCAGGAGGTCCCGAGGAGTGAACCCAGGTCCCTCCCTAGGGCAGACGGACGCCCAACCACTTGAGCCATATCCGCCCCTCTTGCTTCTCTTTTAAAGTTCGTTTTTGTTAAAGATGAAGCTCTGTCCTATAGCTGACTGTATGCAGTTTTAGAGAACCATCAGAGTAAAACAATGTTACTGACAAGGAAATTTGGTTGCTTCTGTGACATGTAACCTTTTTTTAAGAGTAGCTAAAATTATGACCAATAACACTATACTGTTGTCTAATGTCATGCAGATGAGTATCAGGACATATCATATACAATGAGAACACTGTAAAATCTTGAATTCTATATAATCTCTAAATAGTTATATGAATAACATTTCACAAAACAGATTCAGCCACCAGGGTTAGAAAATCCCTTTTAATTTGGAAACACTTCCCATGCAACTCATAACAAATCAAAAGAACTTACATATTTCTAGGACCCCTCCACCTACAAGGTGAAAGAATAAATCCTTTGTGACAGTTTAAAAGAAAAAGTATCCTTTAGGGTTTGATTTTGGGAAGGCAAAATGTCAAAAGTTGTCAGGCTTGAACATCATCTTAAGCAGGAAAATGGGTCACTGTGAAACAATATTTGGTCCCCTGTTTAACCAAAGTGACAATAAAATAGTAAAATAAGAGTTAATATGATTGTAAGAAAAAAGACCCTTTAAAAGTGAGAAGACTTGTCTTCCAAAACAGTAAAGGATGATAAGGTTAACATTAAACATCAACAAGGATATTATTCTGATATGACATAGAATTTTTGTCATATAGGCAGAATACTCAGATTAATAAAGAAAACCTTTTTTTAACCTCTCATTAAGAGCAGACCAATAATCTGAGAAAATTTCATTATTTTAATAGAAAGAAAATGAAATTCTGGTTTTGCATGAATATAATGTTTGATACAAAAGACCTTTAAAATATTATAAATAAGCTTATCAAACCCTAGTCAGCATCAACTATGACAAATAAAATCATTTCTACAAACCCTCCACAATATTCCATATTCACCCAGGCTTTGTCCTACACATTTTTGCTTCCCCTTCTGTGAAAACCAGTCATTTTACTTTAAGACAAAAGTACACTCTTTTCCCTAGTAAAGCACATCCTGCATACTTTACAAATCTGCATGCCTTATGTTACCAAAAAGATCTTTGAAACTGTCTTCAAACATCCTATAAAACACAATTATTCTTAAAAAAAGTTTGTCAAAATAACTCAGTTTTGTTAAACATAAATTTATGTATTTAGTCATCTTAAAGATCTAGTAGATATTGTTGCGGCTGTCACGATGAGAAACCCAAACGGCACTCAGAGAAGCGGAGGAACCAGGCTTTATTACGTGTGTGGGCCCAGAGGAAAGTTCGGTTTCCAAATTCTGGGCCCCCAGCCCCAGTTTTCTGGAGTTTTTATTGGAGTCTGCAGGCTCCCATTCATTGGCTAGCGAGTTGGCGGGTGGAATTTTCCATTACCTTAGGCAACTAAGCAAGCATGGTTACAGAAGCAGAGCTGCAGGTTACGAAATCAAGTGGGCAGGGTTACAGAGCCAGAAGTGCAGGTTTCAGTTCTAAGGTGGGAGATTCTTGTCAGGAAAAAGGGGGAGAGGTAGGGCTGCAGTGACTTTTCCTTATCATTTCCCCCCTTTGATGCCCTTATAATTCCCATAGGGCATCATCTGTACTCAGGGGACTGTATCCCCTTAGGGCTAGAATCTTGGTGGTAGTTATGTGTGATATCGTTGTTTCAATGAACCTGATGAGTGCCTTTATCAGACATGAGCCAAAGATGGCCGCTATGAGCAAGATGAATAAGGGTCCGGCCAGGGGCAGAAGCCAAGAGGTCCACTGTCCGAGGTTCCAGCCCCAGAACTCGTTTAAGTGGTTTTTCCTCTTTTGGATTTGATCTCTAAGTTCTTTCACTTTGGTAGTGACTATTCCTGTCTCATTAACATAATAACAGCACTCTTCCCCCAGGAAGATACACGTCCCCCCTTTCCTCACAAACTGAGGCTTCGGATAACTTATTCTGCCGGCATATAGGTATGGTGGGTAAAGGAAGAGGAGGGTTAGTATTTCCCTGCAAGCTGTTTCAACCTATCCGTTGCTGAGAGAGGGGCAGTCTTGTAACAACTGGAGCAGGGCTGGCATCAGCCCTGAAGGAGAATAGGAAAAACAGCCTAAGGCACAGAAACATCTTACT
>JAQZBX010094604.1:0-12011 GCA_029593785.1 Cabassous unicinctus | reverse complement strand
ACAACAAGCAAAAAAAAAAAAAAAGAGCAAAAACAATGAACAGACAACGAGCAAAAGCAACAAGCAGGGAGTGGATGTGGTTCAAGCAGTTGAGTGCCCACCTCCCACATGGGAGGTCCCGGGTTCGGGTCTGGTGCCTCCTAAAGAAAAAACAAGCAGACAATGAGCAGACAAGCAAAAATGAAAACAAGCAAACAAAATTTATATATATGATATAACAAACACCTTGTATTCACCCTACTGATGCATTCATACAGTTCCCAGGTTAAGCAAAATTGTGAAGTCAGGAAAATTTGTTTTTGTTTTCCACATTTCATGCCACCTTCCCTTCATCCTCCAAAGTTTTATATTCTAGGTTCTGTTCCCAAAGGATATTACTCTATGATCGCTGCTGCTGTGTAAACTGATAATAAGATCCAGAGTTATTTGCATTTTTAAGAAGTCAGACACTTAAAAGTAAGGAAATGCATGGAAAGCTCTTAGCATAGAGTGAGTGTTCAGTAAGTGTTGATAATGGTGGTGGTCAGGAGGGTGACGCTGCTGACCATGGAGTAGGAGAAGTCTTCAAGAGTAAAATGGGGCTTTGTGGGAGAAAGGGGTTATTCTCCATTACAGCAATTTCAAAATATTTGGAGTATTCCCGGAATTTCCTTCTCCTTAAGAAACAGAAAACAACTTATGATGGATCCATAAATACAGCGATAATACTAGAGATAATTATGATAATAACGATATTCAAACTCTTCTTAAATCTGTTTATATTTTCAACCTGTATATTGTGTTGAGTAGTAAATTCCTGAAATAAAACAGTAGTATTCTCTTTTAGTAATTATTAATATTGCCTCTGTGAAGCTTGAAGAGGTATCCTCTCCTGCTAATGTTCTTATATTTGCAACCAAGTTTAAATTGACCCTATCCATATTTGATGCTTGCCATGACTTTTTAAGTTAAAACACATGAGGCTATTTATTTACAGCCAGGCACCATGCCTAGAATTTGGTGCCCCCAGGTAAATGGTTGAGCTTGGACATGGCTCCATGCCAAAAGCTAAGCTTCCTTCAGCTATGGGGAACTAAGACTTGAAGCCTAAACTTTTCCACAACTTTATACTTTGTCCTATAAAAAATAATCACTCCTCAAATGTAGAATACATATTAACAAGCCACTAATTACCAGCACTTAATTTTTTAAAAAGGATCAAATTAACACAAATTTAAAAACATGTCTGTCCTTAAAGCCATTTTGTGTCTTCCTGAATACACATCGATGGTATGATAGTCAAATCTAAATGTTCCTATTTAGTACTTCATTAAATCTCTTCCTAGAGTCTAAAGATATTTGGGACTCATATACATTTCTAATTCTCCTTCCGGCTTTCTTTGTCTGATTACATATTGCCTCACTATAGATAGAACAAGCCTTTGGGGTGCCACCTTCCCAACACAAATAAACTTATCAACATATTTTCCTAAACAACGATAGCAATTGTTTTCATCCCACTACCCTAAGTTCTGTATTAAGCTTTGCAGCATAGTTTTCAAATTAACTTTCATAGGCCTCCTGCAATCTTGAAGCAGCTATACATTTTTGAGTCTTACACTTTTAAAATTGATACACAGACGTTGCTCCCCAATGTCAATAGTGTATTTCTTCTACTTGCTTTCTTTTCTTTTCTCTTTACTCCTTCTGGTGGTGAAGTCATTGCAAGGGATTCAATTTTTTTTTTCCCAACTTGTGACTTAACAACATCACTATAAATTTAATTTGCAATTTCCTGATTATTTGTGAGGTTAAACATCTTTTCTTGTTTACTAATCATTTGTATTTCTTCTGTGAATTTGTGAATTTGTCAGTATAGATTCTTTGCTTACTTGTCTATTAGACTGTCTTTTACTTAGTTACTTCTATTTCTTTATGTATTCTAGATTAGGATCTTTCATCTATTATATATGAGAGTATATAAACAGAGTTCTAACAATTATTTCCCAAATGGATGGTTGTCCTAAATGATTTACTAACTGATCAATTCTTTCTTTTGTGATTCAAAATGTCACTTTCCATAAGCAAAATTTCCATACAGGGACTTCTGTGAAGATGGCAGACTAGAAGAGACTCTCTTCTCTTCCAGAAAAATAGCTAGAGGACAGGCTAAAACAGCCTGGAAAAAGATTTTCTAGGGTTTAGGATACCAGGCAAAGGCTGGACACCACCCAGAAGAGGGAGGGACAAAGGAGGGGAATCGCCACGGCAAAACTGTGAGTTAAAACCAGCAGCTGCTACTACTGGCACCCTTCCCCACACTAAAGACACTAGAATTCTCAGGCTTCTGAGCAAGCTACAGACAAAGGGGACTCCAAGGACCCACTGCCCCAGGAAAGGGGAGAGAGAGGGACATAGCCTAAGGCTGACTCAGCTTTTGACCTACAAATTTGGTCTGCTGTGTCCCACCAGCTCTTCCAGGCTGGGTGGGGCCTTGCCATTGTTTGTCTTGGGAGCCTGCAAAGGACTGGAGAGATCCGAATCTCTCATTCTCCCTCTCTTCTAGCCAGGACTGATTGTTGAAGACACACCTCCCCAGGAAAGGGGAGAGGGGGGGACAGCCTAAGGTAGACCCAGCTTTTGACATGCAAATTTGGTCTACTGTGTCCCATGAGCCCTTCCAGGCCAGGTGGGGCTGTGCCATTGCTTGCCTTGGGAGCCAGCAAAGGACTAAAGAGATCTGGCACTAAAGACATCTGACCCTCCCAATCTCCTTCAATACTAACTGGGACTGATTGTTGAGGACCCAGAGGGGAGTGGAATTATTTCCTACTCCAGGAAAGGGAGGGGGCTGCTAGAGAAGGCTGGAGAACTATCGCTGAGAAAGTTTGAATTACAAGGCTCTTAACCTCCAGGCAGGAACCTCTATCACATTGATCCTGCACCAGGCATTGAAATGAGATGGCTGTCAAATAGCACCATCTGCTTGCAGACCAAGGAAGTGCATGTGAGAAAATTAAAAATAAGTAAGAGGCTTTTTCCGACCTTTATAGCCTCCCTCCCCAAGGCCATAGGAAGCAGGTCTGCAACCAATTACTGGGCCCAGAGCCCAGTTTTGAGCAACTAACAGGGACAATCCTAACGATCCAGGTCAAACAAAGAATCAAAGAGTAGCAGTAACACAGCCTCCTGCCACTAAATCCCAATGAAAGAGAAAGAAATTGAGCATCTGAGTAAACTCCTATCCTAATCAGATGCCTATACATCAGCAAAAAATTACAAGCCAAACTAAGAATATATTTAAGTAAATATATTCTTAGTTTGGCCTAAGAAAAGGAATATATCAAAGCCCCGGAAGAGATGCAGGATTTGAGAGAACTAGTTAACGAGATCAACACAAATTTCCAAAATGAAATTAATGAATTGAAAGACAATATGGCTAACGAGATAAACGACATCAAGAAGACATTGAGCAAGCACAAAGAAGAATTTGAAATCCTGAATAGAAAAGTAACAGAGCTCATGGGACTGAAGACAATAGGTGAGATCAAAAATACATCAGAGGCATACAATAGCAGACTCAAAATGATAGAAGAAAGAGTAAGTGATACCAAAGGCAGAACAGCTGAAATTGAAGAGAGAAAAGAACAGAGAGAGAAAGGAATGGAAAAAATTGATCAGGGGCTCAGGGAGTTGAATGAAAACATGAAACTCAACAACATACATGTCATGGGAGTTGCAGAAGGAGAATAGAAGGGAAAAGGTTCAGAAAAAGTATTTGAGGAAATAATAGCTGAAAATTTCCCAACACTCACAAAAGAAATGAATTTAAATGTCCGGGAAGCACACCATACCCCAATCAGAATAAATCCAGATAGACCTACTCCAACACACATACTACTCAGAATATCAAATGTCAAAGAGAAAATTGTGAGAGAAGCGAGGAGCAAACTGTCACATACAAGGGATGTCCAGTAAGACTTAGCATGGATTTCTCATCAGAAACCATGGAGGTAAGAAGAGAGTGGTATGATACAATTAGGATACCGAAAGAGAAAAACTGCCAGTAAATATATTGAGACAAATGAAAACAAGAACACAACTTATAAAAACTTATGGGAGGGAAGTGGATGTGACTCAAGCAATTTGGCTCCTGTCCACCATATAAGAGGTCCAGGGTTCGATTTCCATTGCCTCCTGGTGAAGGCAAGCTGGCCTGTGTGGCGAGCTGGACCAAGTGGAGAGCTGGCCCATGTGGAGTGCTGGCCTGTGCAGGAGTGCTGGCCTGTGCAAGAGTGCCGGCCCGAGCAGAGAGCTGGCACAGCAAGATGATGCAACAAGAAGAGACACAGAGGATACACAATAAGAAACACAGCAGACCAGGGAGCTGAGGTGGCAGAACATATTGAGCTCCTCTCTCCCACTCCGGAAGGTCCCAGGATTGGGTCCTGGTGCTGCCTAAAGAGAAGACAAGCAGACACAGAAGAACACACAGTGAATGGAGACAGAGAGCAGACAGTGAGTGCAAGAACAATAGGGGAGGGGGGGCGGAGAAATAAAGAAATAAATCTTTAAAAAAAAAACCAAAAACCTATGGGATACAGTGAAAGCAGTGTTGAGAGGGAAATTTATAGCCCTAAATACCTATATTAAAAAAAGAAAGAAGAGGTAAACTCAAAGATTTAACTGAACAACTAGAGAAACTAGAAAAAGAAAGCAAACTATCCCAAAGCAAGCAGAGGGAAAAAAATAATAAATATTAGAGTAGCAATAAATGAAATTGAGAGAAAATCAACAAAACCAAAAACTGGTCTTTGAGAAGACCAATAAAATTGACAAACCCCAAGCTAGACTAACAAAGAAAAGAAGAGAGAAGATATGAATAAATACAATCAGAAAAGAGTTGACCCCACAGAAAAAAAAAGGGATCCTAAGAGGATATTATGAGAAACTGTATGCCAACAAACTAGACAACCTAGATGACATGGACAAATTCCTAGAAATGCACAAACAACCTACACTGATGCTACAAGAAATGCAAGAATTTAACAAACCAATCACATTTAAAGAGATTGAATCCATCATCAAAAATCTCCCAATGAAGAAAAGTCCAGGTTCAGATGGCTTCGGAGGTGAATTCTACCAAGCATTTCAAAAAGAATTAGCATGAATCCAGTTTAAACTCTTCAAAAAAATTGAAGAGGAGGGAAAATTACCCAACATTTTATGAAGTCAACATTACACTAATAACAACGCCAAATAAAGACACTACAAGAAAAGAAAATTACAGACCAATCTCTCTAATGAACATAGATGCAAAAGTTCTCAACAAAATACTTGCAAATCAAATCCAACAGCATATCAAAAGACTTATACATCACGACCAAGTGGGATTTATTCCTGGTATGCAAGGGTGATTCAACATAAGAAAGTCAATCAATGTAATACACCACATTAACAATTTGAAGGAAAAAATATCCCACATGATTATCTCAATCAACGCAGAAAAGGCATTCAACAAAATCCACCATCCTTTCTTGATAAAAATACTTCAGAAGATAGGAATAAAAGGAAAATTCCTCAACATGGTAAAAATAATATATGAAAAACCCACAGCCAACATCATACTCAATGGGGAAAGATTTAAAGCTTTCCCTCTAAGATCAGGAACAAGACAAGGATGCCCACTGTCACCATTGTTGTTCAACATTGTACTAGAAGTTCTAGCTAGAGCAATTAGACAAGAAAAAAGTTAAAGGCATCCAAATAGGAAAAGAGAAAGTAAAATGCTCACTATTTGCAGATGACATGATCCTATATTTAGAAAATTCTGAAATGTCTACCACAAAGCTATTTGAGCTAATAAATGAGTTCAGCAAAGTGGCAGGATACAGGATCAACACACAAAAGTCAGTAATGATTTTGTATGCTAGTATTGAACAATCTGTTGAGGAAATCAGGGGGAAAATTCCGTTTACAATAGCAACAAAAAGACTCAAATACCTAGGAATTAATTTAACCAAAGAAGTACAGGACCTTTATGCAGAAAACTACAAAACAATGCTAAAAGAAATCAAAGAAGACCTAAAAAAATGGAAAGATATTCCATGTTCATGGATTGGAAGACTAAATATTGTGAAGATGTCAATCCTACCCAAACCTGATTTACAGATTCAATGCAATGCCAATCAAAATTCCAACACTACAGAAATAGAAGGGAAAGTGCACCCGAATAGCCAAAAGCATTCAAAGAAAGAAAAGTGACATGGGAGGAATTTCACTGCGTGACCTTGAAACATATTACAAAGCAGCAGTGGTCAAAACAGCATGGTACTGGCATAAAGATAGACACATTGATCAGTGGAATAGAATTGAGAGTCCAGAAATAAACTCTCACCTCTATGGCCAACTGGTTTTTGACAAAACTACCAAGTCCATGTTAACAGGACAAAACAGTCTCTTCAACAAATGGTGCTGTGAGAACTGGATATCCATAACCAAAAGAATGAAAGAGGGGAAACAGTGGTGTCTCAAACAATTGGGTGCCTCCCTTCCTCATTGGAGGTCGTGGGTTCAGTTCTCGGTGCCTCCTAAAAAGAAGATGAACACACAATGAGTGGACACAGAGAGCAGACAGCAAGTGCAAACAACGAGGGGGGAGGGCGGAGGGAGAAATAAATAAATAAAAATAAATCTTAAAAAAAAAAGAATGAAAGAGGACCCCTATTTCACTCCCTATATAAGAATCAACTTAAAATGGATCAAAGATCTAAATATAAAAGCCAGGACCAGAAAACTACTAGAAGAAAAATGTAGGGAAACATCTTAAAGACCTTGTGGTAGGTGGTGGTTTCTTGGACCTTACACCCAAAACACACGCAACAAAGGAAAAAAATAGGTTAATGGGACCTCCTCAAAATTAAACACTTTTGTACCTCAAAGGATTTTGTCAAAAGGGTTAAAAGACAGCCAACTCAATGGGAGAAAATATTTGGAAATCACATGTCCAATAAGGGTTTGTTTTTGTTTTGTTTTTTTGCTTTTGTCTTTTGTTTTTTTTTTTCTTCTGATAAGGGTTTAATATCCATGATATATAGAGATGTTACAACTCAACAATAAAAAGACAAATGACCCAATTAAAAAATGAGAGGAGCGGATGTGGCTCAAGCAGTTGATCTCCCACCTTCCACCTGGGAGGTCCTGGGTTCGGTTCCTGGTGCCTCCTGAAAAAACAAACGAACGTAAAAACAAGCAATCAAATGAAAACAAACAACTCAGGGAAGCTGGCTTCCCACATATGAGGTCCTGGGTTCAATCCCCAGCCCCCAGTACCTCAAAAAGGGGGGGGGGGTACGCAGGGCTAAAGACTTGAATAGACAGTTGTCCAAAGAAGAAGTGCAAATGGCAAAAAACACATGAAAAAAATGTTCAACTTCACTAATGATTAGGGAAATGCAAATTAAAATTACAATGATATATCATTTCATACCTATCAGAATGGCCACTATTAAAAAGACAGAAAGACAAAAACTATAAGTGTTGGAGAGGATATTGAGAGATAGGAACAGTTATTCGTTCTTGGTGAAATGTAGAATGGTACAGCCACTGTGGAAGATTGTTTGACATTTCCTAAAGAAGTTGATACAGATTTGTCACGTGACCCTGCAATACCACTACTGGGTATATACCAAGAAGAACTGAGAGCAGTGACGCAAATAGACATCTGCACACCTATGTTCATAGTGACATTGTTCATGATAGCCAAAAGTTGGAAAAACCCAAGTGTCCATCAACCTATGAATGGATAAACAAACTGTGGTATAGTCACATGATTGAATATTATGCAACTGTAAGAAGAAATGAAGTCATATAGCATATAACAACATGGATCAACCTGGAGGACATTATGTTGAGTGAAGCAAGCCAGACACAACAGGACAAATACTATATGATTGTGTTACTATGAACCAAATATATTGAGTAACATATTGTATGATTGCATTTATATAAAATATAAATATAAGTCAATTTATAAAGATGAAATTTGATTAGTGGTTATGTAGGACTGGGGAAGTCATGCTAAAGGGTGTGGAGTTTTTCATTTTGGAGTAATGAAATAATTCTAAAATTTTTGTGATGATGAATGCACAACATTGTGATTATACTAAAAGCCATTGATTATACACTTTAGTTTGATTGTATGGTATGTGAATATATCTCTATAATACTGCTTAATAAATAAATAAAAATTGTGCATGAATAGCCAGAAATAGCAGCTATGTACAGCAGGGTAAACAGAGAGAGATTGAGAGAAGAATTTTCTTGTTTGTCTATTTTTTGTTTATTATTGTTATTATTATTGAAATAATGAAAATGCTCTAATTTTTATTGAAGTGATGAATGTGCAACTATGTGTTTATACCAAATACCATTGTTTGTACACTTTGGATTAATTGTATGCTTTGTTAATATGTATGAGTAAAATTGATTTGTTAAAAATTTTTTGATATAAAAATGGTTCTGGGGGAGTGGGTGTAGCTCAATTGTTGAGCTCCTCCTTCCCATGTATGAGGTCCCGGGTTCAATACCCGGTACCTCCTAAATAAAAAATGACTCTGTTCTGTGGTTGTTATACATTACATATATTGATTTATCTATTTCTAAATTAATACCACACTGTTTTATTTACTATAGTTTTACCATATATATATTTTTTGAGATACTGGGGCTGGGGATTGAACTTAGGACCTTGTATGCGGGAAGCCGGTGCTCAACCACTGAGCCACATCGGTGGCCCTGAGTTGGTTTTTTCGTTTGTTTTGCTTGCTGTTTTTGTTTTTTCTAGGAGGCACCAGGAACTGAACCTGGGACCTCCTGTATGGGAAGCAGGTACTCAACTCCTTGAGCCACATCTACTCCCCATCATATATTTTGCTATCTGGTAGGGCAAGTCTATCTTTTTTCCTTTCTTTAAAATTCATATTCTCCCTTCTATTTGAACTTGAGAATTAGTTTGGTAAATTCCATAAAAAGTGCTTTTGATAGTCTAAAAATTGGGATTACACTATATTTGTAGATTAATTCAAGGAAAATTTAAGAATTTAAAATATCAAATCTCTCATTTAGGAACACTGAATATCTTTTACTCATAGCTTCTCATATGTCCTGCAGTAACATTTTTAGGTTTTTACTCATTTAGGTCCTGCACATTTCTCATTATGTTTATTCCTAAGTACTTTGCAGGTTTGTTATTTTGTTTTAATGAATGTTATCTTTTTCTCTTTCACAATTTCTAATTGATTATTGCTAAAGAACTATAAGAGGAGTTCTCAAAGTGTGGTCCCTGAAGCAGTAATATCAGCATCACCTGGAAAATTGTTAGAAATGCACATTCTCTAGCTAATTTTGTTTTGTTTCGTTTTGTTTTACATCTTTTAATTTTATTAACTTTTCATTTTGAAATAAATTCAGACTTATAAAAGCATTGCAAAAATAGCACAAAGAATTCCACATACTCTTCACCCTGCCTCCCCAAATGTTAACATCTTACGTAGCTACAGTGGTCAAAACCAGGAAATTAACGTTGACATAGTTCTGCTCACTAATGTCCAAACCTTACTCACATTTCATCTGTTTCCCACTAATGTTCTTTTTCTGTTCCAGGATTAAATCTGGGCCCCAGCATTAAATTTAGATGTTGTATCTAAGTCTCCTTGAATTTGGAACAGCTCTTCAGTCTTTTTGTTGTTGTTGTTTTCTTTTTTCTTTTTGTTTTTTTGTATTGTTTTTTTATTATTTTCTTCAGTCTTATTCTTTCTTTCTCTTTTTTAACTGGATACATATAAATTTTTTTTGAATCATACAATATGTTACACAATATATTTGGTTCATAGTAACACAATCATACAGTATCTGCCTCTAGCTAATTTTAATGTGCACTAATGTTTGGGAGCCACCATACTAGAATGATACTCTTTCTTTCCTGTCTTGTTGAAGTTCTGTTTATCAGTAGATATTTTTCACTTTTTTATTTCTTAAGGTGAAATTATAGATGAGTTAGATTAAATAAGCAAAATTATGAAATTATTTTATGCTTTAAAGAACCTCAGTTTTGCACACAGATAAGGTAATGAATGTTTTTTTTTTTAATAAAACTTTATTGATATATCAACTTATAATAAGCTGGGCATTTGGTGAAGTGTATAATTTGATACGTTTTTATGCACATAGACACTTGTGAAACCATCACCTCAATCAAGATAATGAACATATACATTGCCCCCAATGTTACCCTTATGACTTTTGATAATCCATCTCCCTCCAGGTCTTCCCCAACTATTGCACCCTCTTTACCAGGCAACCACTGATCTGCTTTCTGCCATATAGATTACTTGATGTTGTCTAGAACTTTACATAAATGGAATCCTACTCTATATACTCATTATTGTCTGGTTGCTTTCATTCAGCATAATGATTTTGAGATTTGCCTATGTTGTTGCATGTATCAATAGTTCATTCCTTTTTATTTGCTGATTAGTATTCCATTGTATGGATATACCATAGTTTGTTTATTCATTCATCTCTTGATGGACATTTGAGTTGTTTGGGTTTCCATTTTTTGGCTATTACAAATAAAGCTGCAGGTGAACATTTGTGTACAAACCTTTGATGGACATTTGCTTTTATTTCTCCTGGGTAAATAAGTAGGAGCAGGATGACTGAGTCATTTGGTAGGTGAATGCTTAACTTTCTAATTTTACCTAACAGTTCTTGTTTCTTAAGTAATTAGCTCCAAACAACCTAATAAATGTGACTCAGTAGCTGCTTGAAAAAATAATATACATAACTTTGTGTGGTATCTGAAAGATGTCAAGTATTGCTATGTTTCCCTTGAGATTTTTTTTAACTTTTTATTTCAAATAATTTCAAACTTACAGGGGAGTTACACAAATAATGCAAACCCCAAAGAGAGAACCCCAGCGCACTCCTTTCCACCCTCCCCAATATACAGATCCACCAATTTCAACATTTTGTCACATTTACCCTATCTTTCTATCTCTGTATCTCTGTATCTATCTATCTATCTATCATCTATCTCTTTCTATAATTTATCAACCCATTTTTGAACACTTGAGTGTAGATTGTATGCATCATGCTCCTTGGATACTTAATACTGCCATGTACATTTTCTAAGATAAGCATATTTGCATATTGAGTGCAGTTATCAAGTTCAAGAAATTTAACATTGATATAAAGCTTACAGTCAATATTCTAATTTTTTTCATATGTCCACTAAAGTCCCTTTGAGTCTTTTCCCTCCCTTGCAAGATCCCATCCAGGATCATGTATTGCATTTAATTGTCATTGTCTCTTTGGTTGTCCTTTTTGCATCCCTTCCTCTTCCCCACCCTCCTTCCATCCCTCTCTCCCTCTGTTCCTCCTTCTTACTTTCATTTCTTTTTTATTGTGGGAACATAAATGCAATGTAAACTTTCCCATCTAAACTACTTGCAAGTGTACCATTCAGTAGGATTGATCACATTCACTATGTTACGCTACCCTCACCACCTTCCATTACTAAAATTTTCCAACACCCCAAACAGAAACTCTATACCCATTTTGCATTATAGTCCCATTCCTCCCTACCCCCAACCCTGGCAATCCATACTCTAGTTTCTGTCTCTATGAGCTTGCATATTCTCCAATATTTTCTTTGTAGTTAATATGGGGCTTAAATTTAACACCCAAAATCTATAACAGTCTTGTTTGCTTAGATGCAAACTTAACTTCAATGTTATACACAAACTATGTTCCTATACTCCTCCATCCCCCCACCTTTATGTAGTTCTTATTAAAAATTACTTGCATTATACAGTTATCATTATATTTTATGTATTTGACTTTTAGATCCTGTAAGAAGTAAAAAGTGGAGTTACAGGGAAACGGATGTGGCTCAAGCGATTGGGCTCCTGTCTACCATATAGGAGATCCAGGGTTTGATTCCTGGTGCCTCCTGGTGAAGGGCAAGCTGG
>JAQZBX010094603.1:0-12013 GCA_029593785.1 Cabassous unicinctus | reverse complement strand
GATGTTTCTATTTGCTTATTTTATATCCTGCTACTTTCAGAGTGTAACAAAATAAGTGGGCACCCCAGGCATACTAATGACTTTTCAGGTCTTCAAACTGCTATTCTTTAAACATTTGTTTGACAACTTGCCCTCTAATATTTGGAGGAGGGACTGAGCACTTAAAGGCAGAAGAGGAGGTAAAGATGGGGGGTCCCAGAGACAGCATCTATCTGTGCCTCATTGTCTGCAGCAATTCTGCTCTGGCTCTGAGCTTGCATACCTCATTCAGCAAAATGAAATCCCTATAGCTAGCCCGAGCCATGCTTTTTAAAAAGGCAGTCACAAACACATCCCCTCTTCCCATCCTGTCCTTCTTTTCCTAGATAGCTTCTGCACGTTCTTCAAGACTCAACTGTGCATCTCTAACATCTGTATATATGCCCTGTGGGTAGCACTTACCTGACTCCTGAAATTAACTCTTTCTAAGTCTGTTCTTCTGTGTTGTGAGCTGAGAACAATCTGAATCATCATTGTATCCCCTGTACAGTACTTGACACATAGTTCAATAAATATTGGTTGAACTAAATTGAACTGAACACTCACTATGTTATTGAAAAATTAACATTCATAGTGTAATTTACTTAATATTAAGTAAAAACTTAAATAACAATAACCTTTTTTAATAACTTTAATAACTTTTGTTCAAGACTGTCTTGGGCATGACTCATTTTATCTTTAAATACAAATGATGACAGTAGCCTTATGAATTCCTATACTTTGTTGACTGAGCTGCAAGGCTTATGGCAAAACTTTTTATTGAGCTGCTAGCTTGCTTTGCATCAGCCTTCCAAAAAATGTACAAAGGAAGAACATCTGGTAAGAGTTTTACGAATTCTTTTAAGCTTCTATTTAGTGTCCTGATGCAGAAAATTACTAAATGGTACCCTGGGATTTTGAAGGTATAAATACACTCACAAAGAACCATGTGAATTCCGTTGGAAAAAACTCTCTGTTTTAGGAGAATGTGGTTCGTTAACTCTGATAATGTATCCAAGAGAGATGGATATGCAAGCATTTTCATAGCAAGAGCTCTGAATTTGTGCAAATGATATATGGATTTGGTGTGGGAATAACACATTGGTACAGTATGGTGAGGAGAAAAAGGTGGGATGTGGGTAAGTATATGAGGCTAGGGCAGTATTTCTCAAATTGTTTTGACTTGACTCCCAGTAAGAAAATAATTTTACATCATAATCCAGTACATACGTATATACATATGTGTTTTGTGTAATTGAAATTAAATTTTCATTAAACAACACTACCCCTTATTATGTGTGTTCTAGTCTAGTCTAAACTATTCTATTCTATTTCACTTTTTAAAAATGCTCTTCTGGCCCATTAAATTGATTTCAATTCCCACGAATGAGTCAAGGCTCACAATTATTTCCTCAACACTTTATTATGAAAAATCTCAAATACACAGAAAAGTCAAAGAATTGTACATTGAACACTCATATATCCACCATTTACTTTAAATATTTACATACACATTATAACTAGAATTTAATATTTTCTTATTGTCCCCTTTTTTAGGTAAAATTTGTGTATGGTAAAATGCACAAATTTAAGTGCATAATTCATTCCATGAGATTTCGCAAATATGCAACTTGTGCAATAAAAACTCATTAAAATATAAACCATTACTTTCATCCCAGAAATTTCTCTTAGCACCTTCACAGTTAATCCCCACATTCCCCTCTTTCCCACAGGCAACCACTGTCTTTATTTTTTCACCAGAGATTAGTTTTGCCTGTTCTAGAACGTCATATGAATGGAGATAGACAGCATGTGTTCAGCTTTTTTTCATTCAGGATGTTTTTGACAGTCATCCATGTTGTTGCATTTATTAGTAGTTTGTTCTTTCTTATGCCTGAGTAATATTTCATTATGTGATATACCATAGTTTGTTTATCTATTATCCTGTTGATGGCTATTTCCAGGTCTGGCTATTGCAAATAAAGCTCTTAAGAACATTCTTGAAAAAAAAATTTTTTTTGTGGACATAAGCTTTCATTTCTCTTGGATACTGTATTAGCTTTCTATTATTGCTTTAACAAATTATTACAAACTTAGTGGCTTAAATAATACAAATGTATTATCTTACAGTTCTGCAGGTCAGGGAACTGACAGGGGTCTCACTCGGTTAAAACCAGTTTAGCTCATTGTCCTAACTGACCAGTTTGACACCTGATTGTTTGACAGTAAAGAGTTTTCTTCCTTTGGCTACTTTCAAACTTTTCCTCTTTATCTTTGGTTTTTATAATATCAGTATGATGTGCCTAAATTTGGGAACAATCTGGCCATTACTTCTTCAAATATATTTTTCTTTCACTCTGCTACTTTTATGCCTCCTGGGCTCCAATTACACATATGTTATACCGGTGATGTCATGGGGAATCTGGCTTTGTTTTTTGTTTTTTTAAAAATCTTTTCATGGTGGTAACATTTATACAACTCAAAATTTCCCATTTCAACCACTTTCAAGTGCACAATTCAGTGGTATTATTTACATTCACAATGTTGTGCTATCATCACCATCATCCATTACCAAAATTTTTTTATCACCCTAAACAGAAACTCTGCATGCATTAAGCAATAATTTTCCATTCCCCAGCCCAACCCCCAGCCTCTAGTACCCTGTAATCTAGGAGTTCAGCTTCTTTACAATTTTCTCTTCTGCTATCCTTGGCATATTATATTCTCCTTATGCTAATTCCTTTCATGTTTCCAAGATGGCTGCCACAGGTCCAGGCACTAAATGAAAACATAGCAGCCCATAAAATAAGGATTTCTGTTTCTTTCTTGTGTGCTTCTTTTGGAGAGTTAAAAGTACCTTTTCCAGATGCTCCACTCACACCTTATTAGCCAGAACAAGGCCACCCCTCAGTTAATCAGTGACCATGGAAATAGGACCACCATGATTGACATAGTCCAATCAGGATCTATCCTTGGGAGGGTATGGGATAAAACCTGGTTCTCCCACTATGGAAGAAGGATATTGGGTTTGGAGGGGACCACAAATATTACCACCTACACTGGAGAACTCGGGTTTTTCTATTTCCAAACCCTAGCTCCAAGTCACAGGAGCAGACAGTTTGCACACTTTTCCCTGTAGGGGGTTTGAAGTTACCATCTCCCACTCTATCCCTTGGAATTCTTGGATTTGGGGTTACCAATCCTTTTTAATCTCTAATACAAGTGCATGGTGCCTCTTTTCATTTTAAGGTACTTGACTTTACATGGAAGATTGTAGGAAAACAAATGGCATTAAAAAACTAACTATGGGCAGTGTGCTGGGAATGTGGAGAAGCATGGGGAAAATACAATTAATGTAACCTGTGGACTATAGTTAACAGCAATATTGTAATATTCTTGCATCAATGAATGCCAAAGATGTACTGTGTTAATAGTAGGGGGTATGTAAAAGGTGTGCCAAATGTACTCTATAGACCATAGTTAGTGGTAATAGTCTGATGTAACATAAGCTGTAACAAATGTTCCACAACACTGTGGTGTGTTGGTGAGGGGTGTTGTATGGGAATTCTACACATGTGCATGATTGTTTTGTAAGTTCCCAACTTCTTCTTTTTTTAAAACTAACTATGGAGAAATTTCAAAACTTTAGAAAACTTTAACAACTGTTATGGTCTCTGAACCACAGTTTCTGAGTCCCTTCTGTGATGGTACCTAAATACCCTGCTGGTTATTGTTCTCAACTTTCCTTCCATTTCTGAAGATTTCACTGGCTGTGTACACAGTTTCTGCCTTTTGGATGCAAAGAAATGCTGAGCCTTTTATTGATGAAGGCCTTTCTTAGACAATGCTTGCAGACACCACGTTCTTCTCTCAAGTGGAAAAAGCCTTGGGAGGTGACTGAGTGAAAGTCATCGGGCACTTCCTCCAGTTCACATTGAGCTTCTCCTGATTCTGTCCTGCAAAGAGGGAGGCTGCTCTATTCAGGCTGCAATATAGGGATTTTCTGGTTGAAATGGTCAGTAATGAAGTGTCCTCTAGAGTCAACCATCTCTCTGTTTGCCAGTAAAAATACAGCTCTGAAAATTTGTGCCGTTTCTTGGCACTTCATTCCTAAGAAAAACCTCATCTCAAACTCCTTGAAATGGAGTCCCTAAGCTTTGATAGGCTTTGCTTCCCTAACACACATACAAAAAGGAGCACACGACAGTGAGAACAGGCAAATGGTAGCTGTGTGGATGATTCATTTCCTCTTTTCTCTCGAAATAATACAGAGCAGAATGGTTCAGAAAGAGAGAAGAGTAGAGGATGAGGACAATAATGAGCAGGATCAGAGTCATGGAGTCAAGTTCAAGAACCCAAGTTAGTTGGTCCAGAGAGGTGTCCAAAGGAAAGGGTAGAAATCATGATTGAAGATCTTTGTGGTCAAAATTTATTAAGGGTTTGATACCAAGTTGTTGAGGCAAAGGCCAGGGAATTTGTGGTTCTAAACAGTTCTTAAACTTCTAGTCTCAGATGTCAAAGTTACAGGGATCGATAATCTGAAAGGTTAGATGATAAAGACAAAGGAACTAGTGGCTCTGGCATGGAGTGATGCTAGATGGTTTGTCTACTGGCCTGAAGATACTTTCTGCTGGAAATGGGAGGTTTAGAGTCTTCAGATGTGCTCAGGGAGGCATGGGTCTCACAGGAAGTATGCAAAATAGGAGGCACAAGATGTAGGCCTCAGTTCTGCTCTGTTCCACACCGGCTGTGTGACCTTAGGCATGTCACTTAATCTGTCTTATCCTCAGTTTATTCATTTGAACAACTTTGGTGAAAATGCTTGTCTTCTGTGAGGATGAAATAAGATAATATGTGTAAAATCACTTTGCAACTTTAAGTTCTATATACATGTAATACCATCATTATTACTGGAGGGCACCTGTGTCCCCTGATTAAAAGAAGCAAAGTGAAGCAAGAAAACAGATCTATAAGGGCTCTTTATGTTCCAGGCCTCCAATGGAGAAACTATGTCTATGACCTTAAATTACTTCTTTTACATCAGCAGCATGAAGCTATCTCAGACTTCTTCTAGCAAGATAATGCTGACTGTTGTCATCTTATATATTAATCAAGAGCCTTGGCCTCAAATGAAAGAAACCTACATTCAAGCTGGCTTAAATTATAATGGAAGTTTGTGGAAATAAAGAACGGGGAAGGGGGATGCAGAGATGTAGCTAGATTCAGGCATGGCTCAATGTAAGGACTCAAATGATGTTGTAATCTCTCTGTCTCCCCTCTCAACTGTTTCCCTCTTTGTGGCCTCGTTTGCCCTCCCTTTAGAGATACCATGTATAGCTTTAACATCCTTACATCATTCCAGCCTAGCAACTTCAGCAAAAGGAGAAATTCCCTCTCTACCTTCCATATGCCAATGCCAGGAGAGACTGGGATGCCCCCAGCCCTGCCCCCTCCAAGCCTTGGGTGGCATGTCCACCACAAATCAGGGCTGTATTTACTATGAGGCAATGCAGCTAAATGGTAAAATTTGCAAAAGTAAGATAGTTTAGTCATATCTAGTTCCACCCTGGCTTCCCCTCCATCATATCTCCTCTTATGTCCAGCAATGTCGAGTGGCCATAGGCACTTGTCTAGGGGCAGTTGAGTATATATTTGGTTTGGCTTTAATGGGATATATTTACACATGTTGCAAGGCTTTCCATGTACAGTTAAGATACAGTTAAGCCAATAAGTGGGCTTTGGGCCAACTTATCTGACATCATGACATGAAGATTCAGAGTCAGAGATCGTATTGTGAATGAATGTGTCTATTGGCACCAAGGACTCAAAGATGGATAGTGGAGGAGAAACACAATTTGAAATGTGCACAGCTAGAAGCTAGCCTGTGGAAATTCTTCCAATCATCAGATTGAAATTATAAGTGAAGGATTCTATTCTAATGGCACTTGGTCACACCAGATGTTCTCTCCTATCAGGCATATATTTAATTTTGCAGTATATACAATTGTAAATGCATCATACAATTTTTCTTCTTTTGATGGAAATCACATGAAATAGAATTTATTAGAAGTCCTGTATTTGTAGCCTATGCTTGTGGTATTTTCAGCTTATTAGAGTTTGTTTTTCTCTTTTCTTCGTTTGGCACCTACTATGTGCCAAGCTTCTGAGGTCACTGGGGATATACAAGTGAACACAGCTGATTCTCACAGAAGACTTTGTCAGGCCATCAACATTAAAACAAAAAAAGGTTCTTCAGTGGACTTCTCTAGAGACCTTTGGGCAGACAAGAACTGTAGCTGCCACTGCACAGTATGCTTGGATTGATAAGAAAAATCGGCAAGTAGCCCAGTAATCCAGCATTGGGACACAGACAAAAACAAAAGAGGTTAATCTGCATTTAACAAAACAATACAAAACCAAACAAAACAACAAAAGCAAGACTGGAATAATAGCAGAGCCTAACTTTCAGTGAGTGTTTGAGGCTGGATTTCTGAATGGTTGTTATATTTAGTTGTTGGAATTTTATTTTAGCTAATTTTATTTTAATGAAGTCTACATAATAATGGCCATGAAATGCATAAACTGTAAAACCCCTGCATTTCTACACACAGGAGGGAGGGATGTTCAACAAGTGAATCAGGAATATCCTAATATCCAGGGCCTATTATGCTGGGGGAGACTTTTTAAAGGGAAGTATCAGCCTAAAATTGTCTCTCAGCTCAAAAGCCACAAGTGTATAAAACTCTCCCTATCATCGCATACAGTAGCACAGAACAGAACAGAGTAAAAAGCTCAAGAAACACAGAGGAGGGAGATGCAGTACCATTAAATAGAGACAAGGCATATTTCAGGTAATAAGCAACTTCAGCTGGCATTTTGCAGTGTAGTAAAGAAGAATAAATATTCTTAAATTCTAGCATGTAATGAATACTTAAAGAATGAACTTTAAAAACCACTGCTGCCCAGAGATTTGTGAATTCTCTGAAATCGTCTTAAAATCTCTGCTTTAAGAAAACAGCCGTTTCAAATGCAGATGGTGAAGGTGGTGAATGTCTTCAGAAAGGGAAAGAATCTATAGATTGTCAGTAAATGAATAAGAGACATTTCCCTTGAGCATCAATGACTAAGGGTTTCAGCAATTTCTAGTTAAGAAGGATTAAAGGGCTGGAAGCCATATTCCCAGGCCTGTGTGGTTTATTATCTATTTTATGTATGTACATACAAACACATGCACACACAGATATAGATATAGATGTAGATCTATAGACACATGCAATACATTCTGGAAGGACTATTGCTAACTAGGCCTTGTACCTTTGTGCACTAAACTCCTGCACACGTACACATACACACACACACACACACACCAAGTCATGCTTAAGTCATCTGAATAGTAAAATATACATAGTTTTCATTCCATTGAGTGAGTTTATTTCATTTTACTGAGCCTCTTCGTTGTCATTACAAAGCCCCAGGTCTAATACCCCGTCTGGTAAAGTCAAAAGACCTTGAAATCAGACTGGGGTTTAAACTCTGATTCTTCAACTTGCCAAACACAAGAACTCATTCAAATTGATTAGTCTCTAAACATGTAACCTTGGAGAATAAAATTGACTCCCAAGGCTTCTTTTAGGATTAAATTACATAAAATATGTAAAGCTCCTCTATCAGATAATCACCATGCCCAAAACCTTAAGGAAAACTTCCTACCCAAATTCCCTGCTAACAGGCATCTCTAATCAGCCAAGTTCAGAACCACTCAGCCTCCTCCACCCGGCACCACAGATTGGACCAGAGCTGGGCACATGATCTTTGTGCTTCTGATTTACAACTGACCATTAGCCTATGAAATTGTCTAGCATGGAAAAACCATGCTTGGGCATTTGATTGGAGAAGTCTAGATACAGTCAGGAAATTTGCAGGAAGAGCTGAAGCTAAAAGAAACAGAAAGATATGCTTTGGGGAAGACATGGGTCCCTGAGCACGACAGTTATGTGGGAGCAGCAACTCTGAGTTTTGAATAAGAAGAGATATGCAGTTAGGGAAAGGCTATAGAGTAGGGGAGAGAAAGCAAGAAGAGAAACAATAAGCTACACTAATTGCCGAGCAGACAGACAGAGCAGTGGAGTTCTGTGGAGGTGGAGCACTAGAGGGAAAATAGGTGAGGTTTTGCTGCTGAGGCCCCCAAGGATGACCAAGGTAAGGTTCCAGGCTCCGTGAAGCCAGGTCCTGCTGGGGTCTCTGCTCTGGTAGTCCTGTAAGAACTCTGACTTGCCTCCTAACTCCTGCCTGCCCGTTCTTCGCCGTTCCTGTGCTCTCCCCAAAGCCCACTTAGCCAGCCCAAGTCCCTGGACTTACAATTCTAAGAGCCTGCTTAAATCAACACCGAGTGAGGGCATCACACAAACTTATTCCTCAGCAATGTTAGTCTCCATCCCCCTCCACCAGCAGAATACTGGTGTCAAGATTTTGGTACTCAAAAGTAACAGACTGGGAAGCGGATGTGGCTCAAGCAGTTGGGCACCTGCCTACCACATGGGGGGGATCCTGGGTTCAGTTCCCAGTGCCTCCTAAAGAATGCAAGCAAGACAGCGAGCTGACACCACAAGATGATGCAACAAGATGATGCAACGAAGAGACACAACGAGGAAACACAATGAGAGACACAACAAGTGGGGTGCGGAGGTGGCTCAAGCCATTGGGCATCTCTCTCCCATATAGGAGGTCCAGGGTTCAGTTCCCAGTGCCTCCTAAAAAGAAAAAAGAAGATGAGTACACAATGAACATACACAAAGACCAGACAGCGAGCACAAACAATGGGGGTGGGGTGGGGTGGGGTGGGGAGAGAAATAAATAAATTAAATTAATCTTAAAAAAAAAAAAAAGTACCTGACTAAGTAAGCAATGGTCCATCCACAATGGTTATGGCTTAACTGATCTTACTCTTATGTGGGTTTATTTTTTTAGTTAGAGAAGTTGTGTGCTTCAGAACAATCGTGCATAAAACAAAGGATTCCATATATCACCCTATTATGAACAGCTTGCATTGGTGTGGTACATTCATTACAATAGAAGAAAGCACATATTTAAATTGTACTATTAACTATAGTCCATGGTTTAATTTAGTGCTCACTATTTGTGTTGTGAAGTTCCATGGATTTTTTTTTTTTTAATTTTTATTCTAGTACCATATAGACAACCTAAAATTTCTTCTTTTAACCACATTCAAATATATAATTCAGTGCTGTTATTTTGTTCACAATGTTGTGTTACCATCACCACCATCCGTTACCAAAACTTTTCCATTGTCCCAAATAGAAACTTTTTACATTTTAAGCCTTAACTCCCTATTCCATAACCCTAACACGTCCCGTCATAATCTAGTTTCTAGATTCTGACTCTATGAGTTTGCTTTTTCTAATTATTTCATATCAGTGAGATCATACAATATTTCTCTTTCTGTGGTTGACTTATTTCACTCAGGATAATGTCCTCAAGGTTCATCCATGTTGTCGTATGTAGCAGCACTTCATCCATTTTATGGCTGAATAATATTCCGTTGTATGTATGTACCACATTTTGTTTATCCATTTGTTGGTAATGGACTCTTGGGTTGATTCCGCCTTTTGGCAATTGTGAATACCACTATGAACACTGGTGTGCAAATATCTGTTCTAGTCCCTGCTTTCAATTCTTTTCAGTATATACCTGGAAGTGGGATTGCAGGTCAAATGCAGTTCTATACTTAGCTTTCTGAGGAACTATGAAACAGTCTTCTGCAGTGGCTGCAACATTTTACATTGCCACAAGCAAGGAATGAGTGTTCCTATTTTTCCACATCCTCTCCAATATTTTAATTTTCCATTTTTTAAATGATAGCCATTCTAGTGGGTGTGAAATGGTATCTCATTGTGGCTTTGATTTACATTTCCCTGATGGCTAGTGATGTTGACCATCTTTTCATGTGCTTTTTGGCCATTTGTCTATTTTCCTTGAAGAAACATCTATTCAAGTCTTTTGCCAATTTTTAAATTAGGTTGTTTTTTTGTTATTGAGTTGAAGTATTTCCTTATATATACTGGATATTAAACCCTTATCAGATATGTGGTTTCCACATATTTTCTCCTATCATGTAGGTTGTCATTTTACTTTCATGATAAAGTACTTTGAGGCACAAAAGTTTTAATTTTGATGAGGTCCCATTTATCAATTTTTGTTGTTGTGCTTGTGCTTTGGGTGTTAAGTCTAAGAAACCATTGCCTAACACAAGGTCCTGAAGGTGCTTCCTTATATTTTCTTCTGGGAGTTTTATAGCTCCAGTTCTTAAATTTAGGTCTTTGATCTATTTTGAGTTGATTTTTGTATATGGTGCTAGGTAGGGGTCCACCTTCATTCCTTTGCATATGGAGATCCAGTTTTCCTAGCACCATTTGTTGAAGAAATTATTCTTTTCCAATTGACTAGACTTGGCATGGTTGTCAAATATCAGTTGGCCATAGATGTGAGGATCAATTTCTGAGCTCTCAATTCAATTCCATTGGTCTATATGTCTGTCCTTTTGCCAGTACCATGCTGTTTTGATTACCGTGACTTTGCAATAAGTTTTAGGAAGTGTGAGTTCTCTAACTTTGTTCTTTTTCAAGATGGCTTTGGCTATTCAGAACTCTGTACCCTTCCACATAAATTTGATGATTGGCTTTTCCATTTTTGCAATGAAGGTTTTTGAATTTTGTTTGGGATTTCATTGATCTGACTGTAAATTGCTTTGGTGGAATTGACAACATCTTAACAATATTTAGTCTTCCAATCCATGAACACGGAATGTCCTTCCATTTATTCAGGTCTTCTTTGATTTCTTTTAACAATGATGAATTCATTTATTAATTCCAGTAGTTTTGTTTTGGATTTTTTTTCAGGATTTTCTGTATATAGGATCATGTTATCTGTAAATAGGAAAAGTTTTACTTCTTCCTTTCCAATTTACATGACTTTTATTTCTTTGTCTTCCCTAATTGCTCTGTCTAGAACTTCCAGTACAATGTTGAATAACAGTGTGACATTGGGCATCCTTGTCTTGTTCCAGATCTTAGAGGAAAAGCTTTCAGTCTTTCACCATTGAGTATGATGTTAGCTGTGGGTTTTTCCTATATACCCTTTGTTGTGCTGAGGAACTTTTTCTATTCCTATTTTTCTAAGTGTTTTTATAAAGAAAATATGCTTGATTTTGTCAAATGCTTTTTGTACGTCAATTGGGATGATCATGTTGTTTTTCCCCCCTTCATTCCATTGCTGTGATGTATTACATTTACTGATTTCCTTATGTTGAACTACTCTTGCATATCTTGGATAAATCCCACTTGATTATGTTATATAATATTTTTAATGAGCTTTTGGATTTGGTTTCCTAGTATTTGTTGAAGATGTTTGCATCTATATTCAGAAGAGATATTGATATTGAATTTTCTTTTCCTGTGGTTTCTTTATTTGGTTTCAGTATGAGGAGACAGCAGCTTTGCAAAATGAGTTAGGGAGTATTCCCTCCTCTTCAATTTTTTTGGAAGAATTTGAGCAGGACCAGTGTCAATTCTTCCTAGAATGTTTGGCAAAATTTCCCTGTGAAGCCATCTGGTCCTGGGATTTTCTTTGTTGGGAAGTTTTTGGTTACTGATTCTATCTCTTTACTAGTATTGGTTTGTTGAGATCTTCTATTTCTTCTTAAGTCAGAGTAGGTAGCTTGTGTTTTTATAGGAATTTGTCCATTTAATGTAGATTAGTTTTTTGATGTACAGTTGGTCATCATATCCTCTTACAGTCCTTTTCATTTCTGTATGGTCAGTAGTAATGTTCCCCTTTTCTTTTTTGATTTTAGTCATTTGTGTCCTCTCTCTTTTTTTCTTCATCAGTGTAGCTAAAATTTTGTCAATTTTAATGCTCTTTTCAAAGAACCAACTTCTGTTGTTTTTTTTTTAATTCTCTCCATTGCTTTTTTAAAAAT
>JAQZBX010094602.1:0-12010 GCA_029593785.1 Cabassous unicinctus | reverse complement strand
GATGGGCAACAGCCATCCCAGGGAATGGAGAGGGCCTGCAGCTGAAGGCAGGATAATCCTATCCACTATATCCATGGAATATAAGCCCTCTCTCACTTGGAGGTGGAGTGGACATCACCTTCCAAGTCCCCTCAGGATGGGGGGAGGAGCTGTGAACTAGAGTGGACTTGGTGGTGTTCTGTTGTAGACATATTGTGATTCAAGCAATGGAAGAAATTGTAACAGTGAGGTGGAGCCGGTGGCCACTGGACATTTTTGGGACAGGGAGAGGAGGGGCAGTTGAAATACTCGGGCTTTTTTGGGACTTTGGGGGTTGTCCTGAGTGGCGAAGCAGCAACAAATGTAGGCCATTTTCCATCAGAATATACCATGCAGAACTGGGTGGGAGAGAGTGTGGTCTGTGATGTGAACTGTGGTCTATGCTCGGTGGCAAGGCCCCAGGATGTGTATATCCATTGAGGGTGTAGTACCACACAGATGGGGAATGGTTGTGTGGGGTGTTGTTGGGGGTGTGGGCGGTGGGGAGCATGGGAATCCCTGTAGTTTCTGAGTAATATTTGGGTAATCTAGGCACCTTTATAAAATGTATATATATATATATAACAAATAACATTGATGTAAACAAATGAACATATATGCATATGTATTTATATATCATTTTACAAATAAAAAATAAATAAATAAATAAATAAATTCATGAAGACATTAAAAAATAAATAAATAAATAAATTGGGAAAAAAAAAAGTGGTTGTGGAATTTAAGCATAGACAACTTGATTCCCATTCTTGCTTGCTTAACTACTATTCATATTACCTCCTTTTGTTTTTGGCAGTTAACAAATGTTAGCAACTGTGTAAATGAGACACGTGTGATTTTATAATATAGAAGAGCTGTCATTTATTGAACAACTACGATGTACCGTGCCAGCTAATAAGCATTCATTGTTTTATTCAGTGTCAGAAACACTTTTCAAGGTAGTATTAATTTCACCATTTTATTGGTAGAAAACTGAGTCTTAAAAGGATGAAGTAACTTTCTCAAGATCACACAGTTGGTTTCAGAAGTGAGGTCTGAACTCATATTTGTCTGACTCCTAAAACCTGTGTGCTCTCCATAAAAATGCTTTATCTGCCTCCTTAATCTTAGTGGTATTGCCTTCTGTATAACAAACATAACTATGGCTTGAGTGCTTTGCCTTCTACACCACAGGGGTAGGGGTTGGGGTCTGTGCTCAGGCCACAGGCATCACAGAGACTTTCTCTCAAACATAGAAATCCAGAGGATGCTTCACAATCCAAAACCACACCAATTTTATTGGGACCATGCTCTCCATTTTTCCTCCTCAAAAAGGAAAAGAATCAGGGAATGTTTCAAGCACATAAGAAAGTTATTGTAAATTATCAAATGAGGCTTTGTGACTATATTGGAATAATATTCTTATTTCCACTCATATGAAAAAACTTTGGAAAACCTCAGTAATGACCTAATAACTTCCTCAGAGCTAAATCAATTTGTCTTTTCTGAGGCAATTTGGCATAGTTAGCCTGAAGTGCATTCTTGAAATTCATTCCTTTTTTGGTGTCTGGGGCATTACACTCTCCTGGTTTTCCTCTAACTTTTTCAAATGCTCTTTCCTCTTGTAATGGCTATGACTCTTTAACCCTTAAATGCTGATGCTTTCCTATAATTCTGTTGTTGGCTTTCTTCCATGGTTATTCCATGTAGTGGATATTGTTACTTGTTTCCCAAGCACTTCTTTTCCTTTCCCCCCCAAAACCTTGATTTTTCCCAATCCTAGATGTGGAATTAAATTGATGCCCACATTTCCAGAGCAGGAATAGGCCCTTCTAGGCCTTTGTCAATCAGCATATCTATTCCCCTTCCTGGCTTCAGAGGCTGGTTCGCAAGAATGCACATGAAGTCAGGTTTAAGTAAGTTAGCATATCATGCTCCTCTGGCCAAAGTAAATGGCAGGGTGTGGCACATGATTTAAACTGGTAAATTGGCACAAATCTATGGGTGGCAGGGTGGAAATTGAATGGAAGCTAGTTCTTATGAGATATCGTTTTTTGTAGGGCCAAATTTCAGCTGAACGTACCCTATTTTTGGATATTTCAATCATGTGAGTCAACAAATTAAAGGATTTGAGTTTAGCTTTCTATGACTTGCAGTCAAAAGCTTCTCAACTGACTATATGCTGTCTCTCTGAGGAATTAAATACTTTCTACATGTCTAATAATTTAGCTTTTCTGAGTTTTCCTATGTTAAACAAGAAGACACTGACAGAATTACATAGAATAATGTATATAAAGCTTTTAATATTGTGACTAGGACACAGAGAAGTACTCAATAAATAGCAACTATTATTGCTGTTGTTACTATAATTATTTACATTCATTCACCTTTTATATTCATCTCTGACTCTTGAGTCCCAGACTAAAATGTACAACAGTCTATTAGACATATCTACATGGAAGACTCCTTAGCACTTCAAATTCAAATTGTCTGTTGGGATTGAATTATGTGCCCCAGAAGACATGTTCAAGTCCTAACCCCCAGTTCTGTGGGTGCAAACTCATCTGTAAATAGTATCACAAATAGTCTATAAAGGTGAGACGACATAGAATTCGGGTGGGTCTTAAGCCAATATGACTGGTGTCCTTATCAGCACAGAAAATTTGGACATGGAAGTAGAGGCGACAAGAGGGAACTAAAGAAGGCAGATCACATAATGTGAAAGAGGCAGAGATTGAGTCCCTAGCCTTCAAAGTGAACATGGCCTACCAATACCTTGATTTTGGACTTCTAGCCTCCACACTGTGGAACAATAAATTCCTTCTCTTTAAGCCAACAGTTTGTAGTATTTGTTATGACATCTCTAGCAAACTAAGATACCATCCAAAATGTCCCCATAACTGTTCTTCCTCTTCTGTCAGATTAATGGTTTATGTTCAAAGCACCTATTGCTAATTTCATCAAACTCCCATCTATTTAATTCCCAATATGCAGCCATTTCTAAGTTCTGTTGATCCTACTACCTCTGAAAAGTCTGACATTTCAGTCCTACCCCTTCTGTTTACAGTACTGTCTTGGTGCAAGCCCTCATTCTCACATGGACCAATAGCCAATTTATCTCCTGTTTCCTTTCTCATTGTACAGTTCTTCTTCCACAGAGTTGTCAGAGTAACTTCTGAAGTACAGACTCAACCAGTCATTCATTTGTTTAAAAACATAAAAACCATCCAGAGTTTACACTGCCTGAAGACAAATTCCAAACCTTTAACAGGATATACCATATCTTTTAAAACCTCACTCCAATCCAAATCTTGGTCCTCATTTTGTCTGCCTTGTCCCCATTCACCCTTCACTCTGGGGTTTTTATACATACATAACTTTGTTTAGGTTTGTCCTCATGCTGAAATATCACTGGCCATCATTAAGACATGTCCAAATGTCATTTCCTTCAGGAAGTGTTCTTCAACCACCCAGAACAGAATCCATTAGATTAACATATGTCCCTGTTATTGATTAAATTGTGCTACTTGCCCCCCTCCCCCAAATTCATTGAATTCTCAACCCTCAGTATCTCAGGATATGACCTTATTTGGAAATAGGGTTGTTGTGCTGAAATTAATTAAATTAAAAGGAGGCCATGCTGGAGAAGGGTGGGTTCCTAATCCAATATGACGGTGTCCCTATAAGAAGAGAAAAACAGACACAGGGAAGAAGATGACCATGTGAGATAAAGCCAGAGTGAAGTACTGCACCTGAATTCCTTTGAATGCAAGGATTTGCAGAAAACCACCAGAAGCTAGGGAGGAAGATACAAGAAAGAGTTCTCTTCTATTGGTTTTGGAGGGACCATGGCTCTGCTTACATTGTAATTTCAGACTTCTAGCCTCCAGAATTATGTGACAATAAATTCCTATTTTTTAATCCACTGAGTGTGTGATACTTTGTTACAGGAGCCCTTGGAAACTAATACAGCCCCTTAGAATGTTACACATCTGGCTATTAAAATATTTATTACATATAATTTCATAATCCTCTGTTAGAAGCTGTATTCCTGAGGAAAAAGACTATGTCATTATACCCCAGAATGCCAAAAACTATCTTTGAGTGAGTAAAGTGGCCATCATGTATTGGTTACCTCCCAGGTGCCTGGCATTATGTGAAGTACATTAAATTGTGTTTCCTTATTTCTCCCATCATCTTCAAGGAATAGATATCACTATCCCCATTTTACAGATGAGGAAATTGAGACTAGAAAGTAGCCTGATTTTCCCAAGGTCAGTTAGAAAGCGCCAGAGTCAGAACACAAATACGAATCTGTATAATTCTGAAGTTCATGACTTCCGCCATGACTTTTCTTTGACACGAGCTTTCCTTTGATTCTTATATAATGAATGTGCTTTGATGTGGCCCAATGTGTGTCTTTGTCTCTCTACTCACTTTCAAACCTTAATTAAAGTCAATTTCCTGTCCTTCTTTTTTCTCATAAGGGTGTTATTGAATAACCACCATAAAACTCCTCCTTACTGAAATAAAACATTCTTTTTATAGTATAAGCAGTAATTCTCCTTTCTCCAACTGGAGAGACAGAGTCCTTTGGGATTGGTGGCTGGGATGTAACAAAAATGAAAATACCCCAAGGCTTTCTAGTGGCTTTGCTTATAAAAGCAGTAATCCACCAAGGTCCTTTTGTGAAGTACCTGATTATCGCTATGACGCAAACACCATGTAGTAGGAACTTTATACTTTAATGATCTGTTTCTCATTTGGGGAGCTCACTTTGGTGTGGGTTTTCACATTACTTCACTCTTCTAAGACCACAGTACCCAATTAGCTAGCTCATTGTGCTTTACTCAAATCACATTGCATTGTTATTTCTAAATGTTATTTCAACTGGTACTTGATCTCCTTCACGTTTGACTTGCATGTGTTTTCTAATCTTTCCTTAGATATGCACCATTATCTGCCTTCCAGATTTATGAAACTCCTTGGAACATATCCAGGTGCACTTCATGATGTAGCCCTTTGCAATCAAGGTCAAACATTGGCTCATGGTAAGTTTTCAGATCTCGAGAGAAATCTAAAGAAATCTAAAAAAATCCAATTTTCCTTCTCTCTTAATTGTCTTCTCCCCCCCCCCACCCTGTCCACCTGTAAATTTAAGTCCATCAGTAGTAGGTTGGATATGATGTTAACTGCTGGTCTGAGAGGTCCCTTTAACCTGCTTTGACTTTTCCTCTGAAATCTCTGAACTTTACCTTTCCTTCTGTTTTCCAAGGGCTTTCATTCTGGCTCTGGTTCTCCCTGCAAATCTATACAGTGCAATTTTTTAAAAATACTAATTTTATCTTGGCCAAGAACCACTATCTGTCATCTCAAGGTGAAACTTTCCTGCCTGGACTTCCACAGTTTTCATTAACTGGCACCATCTTACTCTAAAACCATTCCACTCTGCTTTCCAACCTGATCATTCCTCCACATTTGCTGGTATTCTCATTTTTCTCCAGCACTACCATCTCCATTGTTGCTTCCCAGATGTAGTTTATGCAATTTCCATGACCTAGAATGCCCTTCTTGTTGCTTTCCTTTAATTCAAACTCAATCTAATTTTTAAGATTCATGTAAGCTGTTGTTCCTTAAAAAAAGTTCTAGGCCTCAGGGATTGTTCTTAATCAAATGTGCAAGTTGTTTCATTTCTTTTTTTACTTTCTCCAACTGGATTATGTGTTCCTTAAGGAAAGGCATGATATTGCGTCATTCTCCTAGATCTGCCATGTTACTAAGCACAGCACTGAGAGTTAGCATAAAATTAATAAATACTTATTGGGCCTTGATCAATTTACATCATAATCAAGAATTCAGCCAGGACCATAAAAGGGATGAGAAACCCCAAGAACTCTTTAGTGGCTTGATTTATCCAATCAAGCATCCCATGATGATAATAATGAATCAAGTTACAATAAAATATGAGTCCCCAACATCCTATAGAGAGGAAAATGTCCAGAGCTTTTGTTTGTTTACTATAAACTGTGATTGGATATGGTCAAAGAGAACTATCTCAATAGAGAACTGTCAAAAAAGAATGAATTTGGAATTTCCCTTCATGTACGAAAGATTCACATTCTTTTTCAAGGGTTTGAAAAGTTAGTCTGAGCTCCTTTCCAAGATTCATATGACCATAATGCCTTATTTTCAGGGAAGACAACTATATGGCATGTATGCTACCATTTCCCTTCCCTGCACTTAGTTTAAACCTACCTCCTAGCTCGAATCACTTGCTCATGGTGAGTCCAGACACAACACATATAACTTTTTCAACTTTGCATTCCAGATAACAATTAGCAATTTGTCTGAGTTAGCACAACAATTGAACTTTATTTATTGCTGCTGGCCTTTAGGATAAAGCTTAACTCTTGAATTTGGCATTCCAAAGTTTTTGGATTCTGTTACTGCTTATCTTCAGCATTTTCTATATGAATCCACTTTTGCACCAACCCGTGCTCTTGTCAAGCTAGCTTACCCAACTGATCTTAACTAACTAGTTTACCAACAATAGGCAAAATCGTGGCCAAGTTACTTGCAACCCTCTGTATTTCAGTTTAGTCGGAGGTGTAAAATGTAAGTGTTAATAGGACCTGACTTTGAGGGCTATCATAAGGCTTAAGTAAGGTTAAAACATCTAAAACATCTATCTGTGTTCTCTCATTTCATTCTCACATCAAATCTAAGAAGTGCTATTATTCCCATTTAATAAAAGAAAAAGTTGAGGCGCAAAGAGTGTAGCAACTTATACGTGGTCACAGAGTTCTTAATTGGTAGTGCCAAAATATAAGATCAGGCAGTCTGATTTCAGAGCCTACAAATTATAACGAGATATATAAGCCTTAGCATCTACCATGAGCCAGGCTATATGCTAGGTACAAGTATATGAATATAAATTAGATCTGGCCTTGCTTTGTAGGATATCTAGGGGAAAAGACAAGAAAGTGTTGTGATATGATATGATTGCTTTAATGAAAGGGATCTATCAAAGCCTAATGAAATCAAAGATGCAGAAACAATCAAGTCTGTCCAAGGGAATTGGAGTAGCCTCCAGAAATGGCAATCCTCAAGCAGATTTAAGGAAGAGAACATATTGCTAAGTAGGATGAGAGTGAAAAATAGATGACAGGGAATTCCAGGCAGAGGAATGAACATGTATAAAAGCAAGGTGGTGAGTGAGAAAATGCCTTTTTGTGGGTGTGGTTAAGTAATGCTGAAGTTTAGAATTTGACAACAGGTGGAAACAGATGAAGGTGGATCAGTTGGCAAGAAACAGACCATGGCATGCAAAGAAGATTAGATTTTTTTAAGTGACTCGTTTTCAGAAGGGGAAGTACATGATCAGATTTGAATAGTTAATCCTTCTTTCAAATGCTTTTTGCATGCCCACCATGTGCTAGGTATTTTTGGAGAAATTACTTTAGTGTTGGTGTGATAATAGGTTAGAGTGAGAAGAAAATGGAAGCAGAGAGACCAGTTAGGAGGCTTCTGTATAATTACATTAAATGTATTGAATCACTCACTCACTCATTCGTCCATCTATTCATAACACATTTTTATTCAGTCCCTACAGAGCTGTGTTCTGAATATTTGTTCTGAATATTCTGTAGTGAACAAGGAGGTTACCGTTTGCCAGCTGTGCCACTTTGGGCAATTATTTAAATATGCCTCACTTCCTCTTCTGTGAAATGGGCATAATAAAGGTACCTTTCTCATAGGGTAGTGAGGATTGAATGAGTTGATATATGTAAGTGCTTAGAACAATGCCCAGTGCCTAGTAAAACTTTAAATGGGATAGCTATCCTATAAAGCTCTTTCCTGAAATGGTATAAACTCTCCACTCTGACTTATTCTCACAGCCCCTAGAGACCACACAGGCAGCCCAAGGGAGGAGCTTGGGGTGTCTGAGACCTTCTCTCTTCTCAATTCCAGTCTGAAGAAATAGTGGTAGGTGCCTACATCTCCTCAGATCCTATATGTTAATAGGTCATGCTAATCCTTTCCTCTCTGAAGACTCCTCTTCCTACCACATGAACCTAAGAATGTAATCAGGCAAACTAGGACAGGTCAGCTAGAGCCTCTTTAGGTGCTGACTTGTATCACATGGACACTGTACATTCCTATGGCCCTGCAGTCCCACACTGGACTCATGACCAAGATTAGGAGTTTGTTCTCTAGGCCATGAGGAACCACCCGAGGTTTTTGCATTGAAGTCCTTAAAATGAAATGCCATTTGCCAGTATGTGTAGAATGAATGATAAAGTTTCAACAAATCCCCATTTTGCAGTCATTGTACTAATAATTCAGGTGAAAATGAGAAGTGGATATCGAAAGTACTAGGTGACTAAAGGGATGGGAATGAGAATGCTTATGCCATCTCAAAGCATCTCCCCACAGATTACTAATTATTTACAAAGGAAAAACTGTTAACTGCATAGTGGAGAAAACTGGCAAACACTGCTAGTCAAGTAATCAAAATTATCACCAGTAACAGAACAATCTGACATGTACCTCCTGAAGTAGGGTACTGAGAAGACACAACATTACTTGTATTGTTGTCATATCTCTGAATCTAGTTATGAGGGGGAAAAAATCAGAAAAACCCAAGTTGAGGATCATTTGTAAATGGCTGGCCCGTACTCTTTAAAAATGTTAGTATTGTAATAGAGAAGGAAGACTGAAGAGACATGACAACTGAACGCCATGAGTGATCCTGGGTTGGACTTTTGCTTTTTTGCTTTTTTGCTAAAAAGGGCATTTTTGGAATTACCAGTGAAATGTGAATATTGTAAAATAGTATTATAACATTGTCAATTTCCTAAATTTGATAATTGCACCATGCTTCTGAAAGAGGATGTCCTTGTTCTTAGGAGATACATTCTGCAGTCTTATGGGATAAAGGGTCACAGTGTCTGTCACCTACTTTTAAACATTTCACAAAAAATTAGCAATTATTATAATTATTTCCATAATGTACAGGTATAAATATGGATCTATGGAGATAAGTCGTGATGTGAAGGTAAGATGGGTATTTCCTGTACTATTCTTACAAGTCTTCTCTAACTTCTTGTGGTAGGCAAAATAGCAGCCCTCTAAAGATGCCCATGTTCTAATCCCTGGAACCTGTGAATATGTTAGGTTTCAAGGTAAAGGGGAATTAAGACTATGGTGGAATTAAGGTTGTTAATCAGCTGACTTTGAGACAGGGAGATTATTCTGGATTTTCTGAGTGGACCAGTGCAACCACAAAGACCCATATAAGTAGGACAGGGAGGCAGAAGGGGGAGACCTAGAAGATGGCAACTTGAGAAGGACCTGGCCTGGCATTACTGGCTTTAAAGATAGAGGAAGTGGCCACAAGCCATAGAATACAGGTACCCTCTAGAAGCTGAAAATATAAGGAAACAAATTCTCTTCTAGGGACTCCAGAAGGAATGCAGTCCTGCTGACCTCTTGATTTAAGCTCAGTGAGACCCTTTTCAAGACTTCTGACCTCCAAAATGATAAGATAATAAATTCATATTATTGAAGGCACTAAATTTGTGGTGATTTATTACAACAGCAACAGAAAACTGATATACTCCTATTTTTCTCAAAAATTAAAGATTGAAAAAAGAAGGTTATTGTGAGAATTATTTTTAAGAACAGGAGGCAGGTGGTTGAATAGAGGAGATAAGAGATTATCTACAGGGTGTGTGATCTTCTGGAAGCTTGATTTGGCATTACAATGAGGATGAAGAAAAGGAAAAGGCTCATTGCAGAAAGAGGATGGCAGCCTATAGGAAGTAAGGCAGGAAGAGTGAAGGAAGTTTCAGTCTGAGAGTTCTGTGTCATTTATCAAGAGAAGAACAGAGGAAGGGATATACCTTGAAAAAAATATCCAGTAAGTGCCATTTGGGGCATGTGAAATATTACCAAAGAGATTAGATTCTCATCCTGTCTCTGCCATCCTAGCTTTGTAACTCTGGACAACAATTATAAATCCTCTGGGCCTCAGAAGCTTCAGTCACACAACGGAAAAAAATAATACCTATCTTGATGATTGCTGTAAGAACTAAATGAAAAGCAACACATTTATCTAGAAGAAAGGCTCATCTAAAATGGGAGCTCAAAATAGAGAACAATCAATATATTTATTCTTGCTCTTGTTACCGTTGCTTCCCCTACAGCTGCTGGGATTTGATGACTCTGCACTCTCTTGGTTCTCCCATCTTTTGGCTCCTCTTCATTAATAATTTTTTTGGCTCTTCTCTTTTTGTCCACCCCCTACATATGTGTATATAGGTATATCTTATAATTTTTAGCCTTTAACTCTCTTCTGTTCTCAAACTACATTCCCTGGATGATCTTTTCACTCTGATGACTCAAAACATTGCCTCATTATTGGTGACATCTTTTTTCCCTTTTTCCTTTTAGGAGGTACCAGGGATTGAACTCAGGACCTCATACACGTGGGAAGCAGGCCCTCAAACCCTTGAGCTACAGCCACTCCCCTGATGACATCTTAATCTACGTAAACAATTGTGTTATCACATCTGAGGCACATCAATCAAAATCACAGAGAGTTAGAGATGTAAACTATACATTTGAGAGGTCTGTAAAGGAAAGAGCTGTGAAGATGAGTCATAGTGGCAAAAGAGAAATATAGGATGGAGCAAAACTAGTTTTGTTATTTTGTGTTTTTTGTTGCATTTTTAGGGATGAGGAAATTTTCACCAATTCATAGGCTTTGGGGAAGCTGCTGAAAGACTGAATAAAAATTAAAAAAAGAGAAAAACGTTGAAGAGTTAAAATGTCAAGTATGATTTTGAGGTATGGATTCAGGAGAGATTGGGAGGTAGAAGTTAGTATGATGTATGAATACGGTGGTTGGGTGAGAACACAGAATCCCCAGAATTGTATTAGAAGGAGAAAGCATGGTTCGGTTAGGGGCTGCATTAAAAGATAGAGAAACTCATTTCCTTGAAGTTTTTTTGTTTCCAGAATCTGCAACTTAAAGCCACATACTTGGTGTGCCATGTCTGAGAAGCCTACATTGAAACAGACCTGCAATCTTTTTACTGATTCTAACATTTAGTAAGTTCAAAGTTGGTTATTTGACCAAGGAGCCATCTGCATAGCTGACAAAATAACACGAGGTAATATGAAGCCCACCATGCCTTTCTCCAAGTATTGCCAAAGCAAATGAATAGATGAATATCGTATGCATGTATGTGTTTGAATAGTGCCTCCAGATAAAATTTTTGCACACTATGAAATTTCTAAGACATTTTTACAATATCTTCCCTGTTAGCCTAACATACAGAGTGCCTTCTGTGTGGCTGTCCTTTCGCTGGATATCTGGGAAAAGTCATCAGATTGCAGCAAATGTATACGGTAAGACACACTGTGTATTTCTAAGGGCCTCTAACGACTGTAGACAGTAGGCCATTCAGAATAATGCTAATGGAAAAACTGCCGGAAATGAGCTGCACACCCTAACTCAAATAACCCTTTCTTTAAAAAAAAAAAAAAAAAAAGCCATAAAAATGATTGTATATGACCCCAATCTTGCTCTAGCATATGAATAGGATTTGCATTCATAGTCAATAAACCATAGTCTGAAAAAAAGCCTCATATATAGCAATAAAAACCAAGCTGACAGTGGAAGCGTCCTCTAAAGGGCCACAAGATGGCAATCTCTTCATGTTTAACTCTTGTGTGGTTTTCCTGGACCTACCCCATTTTGTTTGTTTTTAGGGCCAAGGACATCAGGGGTAGAGGGAACTGGCAGTGGGGATTTGGTCAAGGGCCACAATAAGTGACAAACTATTTTATTTTTTGTTACGTATTGTTTAGTTTAGTTTATTTAATTTTAATATTTTTGTCCTCAGGAAGATGCTGTACACATGTATATTTACAGGACTCTGGTCCAAAATTCCATTTGGGCTGACTCTGGTGGGCCTGGCAGACCTCA
>JAQZBX010094601.1:0-12016 GCA_029593785.1 Cabassous unicinctus | reverse complement strand
AAGAAAAAGAAAAACGACAAGAAAACAATTATACCCATGTGTTGGTGCTACTAATTACAAATCCTATGATGTGCTTTCACCATTTCTATTCATTGCCAAACATTTACAAACAATGTTTTATCAGTTCTACACAGATTAAACTCAGCTTTCCATTCTCTAATCACATTCATTTCTCTGGTGACTTATATTCTAGCTATTAACTTCATGAGTTTGCTCATTATATTTAGTTCATAATAGCAAAATCATACAATATTTGTCCTTTAGTGCCTGGCTTGTTTCACTCAACACAATGTCCTCCAGGTTCATCCAGGTTGTCATATGCTTCATGACTTCATTTCTTCTTACAGTTGAATAATATTTCACAGTGTGTTTATTCATTCGTCAGTTGATGGACACCTGGGTTATTTCCATCTTTTGGCAGTTGTGAATAATGTTGCTGTAAACATCTGTGTGCAGATGTCTGTTCATGTCACTGCTCTCAGTTCTTCTGGGTATATACCAAGTAGCAGTGTTGCAGTTGGGCAGTTTGATTTAATTATGAATTCCCAAAATATAATTGGATCATGCTTGTAAACTGATCTGTTAATCTGGGCATGATTAAGTTATGATTAGGGCGTTGACTGGGCCATGTCAGTAAGGTGTTGAGCCCCACCCCTTGGTGGGTTGGGACTCGAATATAAAAGGCAAGGCAAAGAACAGAGTTGACACAGTTTTTGAGAAGCAGTTTTGATGTTGGAGAAAAGGCCCCAGAAGAAGAGAAGTGAGCCATTCGCCTGATAGTCTACAATTGACCTTGGGGAGGAACCAGAAGAGCTAAGCTGGGAGAGAAACACAGCCCCCGGAAGAGAGGAACACAAGAAGCCTGAACCCTGGCAAATGTCGGCAGCTGTCTTGCTCCAACACGTGGCAATGAACTTTGGTGAGAAGAAACTTAAAGCTTTATGGCCTGGTATCTGTGGACTTCTACCCCAAATAAATACCCTTTATAGAGACCAACCCATTTTTGGTATTTCACATTAGCACCCCTAGGCTGACTAACACAAGCAGTATTGCAGGTCACATGGTAGATCTATATCTAATTTTCTTAGGAACCGCCAAATAGACTTCCACAGTGGCTGTACCATTCTACATTCCCACCAGCAGTGAATAAGCATTCCTACATCTCCACATCCTCTCCAGTTTGTAGTTTTCTCTTTTGTTAATAGTGGCCATTCTAGTAGGTGTGAAATATCTCAATGTAGCTTTGGTTCGTATTTCTGTAATAGCCAGTGATGTTGAACATTTTTTTCATGTGCTTTTTTCACCATTTGTATTTCTTCTTTAGAAAAAATATCTATTCAGGTTTTTTGCCTATTTTTAATCAGGTCATTTATCTTTTTATTGTTGAGTTGTAGGATCTCTTTTTATATCATGGTTGTTAGACCCTTGTCTGATGTGTGATTTCCAAATATTCTCTGCCATTGAGTAGGCTGCCTTTTTACTCTCTTCACAAAATCCTTTGAGGTGCAGAAGTTTTTTAATTTTGAGGAAGTCCCATTTCTCTATTTTTTCTTTTGTTTCTCATGCTGTGGGTGTAAGGTTTGAGACCACCACCTACTACAAGGTCTTGTATATATTTCCCTACATTATCTTCTAGAGATTTATGGTCCTGGATTTTAAGTGTAAGTCTTTGATACATTTTGAGTTGATTCTTGTATAGGGAATATACTGTATGGATATCCAGTTCTCCCAGCACCATTTGTTGAAGAGACTGTTCTGTACCAGAAAAGTAGACATGGTAGGCTTATCAAAAATCAGTTGACCATAAAGGTGAGGGTCTATTTCTGACCTCTAAAATCGATTCCATTGATCAATGTGTCTATCTTTATGCCAATAACACGCTGTGTTGACCATTGTAGCTTTATAATACTCTTTAAGGTCAGAAAGTGAGTCCTCCAACTTCACTCTTCTTTTTTAGAATGCTTTTGACTATTTGGGACCTCTTTCCCTTCCAAATAAATTTGGTAATTGACATTTCTATTTCTTTAAAGTAGGCTGTTGGAATTTTGATTGGTATTACATTAAATTTATAAATCAGATTGGGTAGAATTGACATATTCATGATGTTTAGTCTTCCAATCCATGAACATGGAATGTCCTTCCATTTGTTTAGGTATTCTTTGATTTCTTTTACCAGTGTTTTGTAGTTTTCTGAATACAGATTCTTTACATTGTTGGTTAAATTAATTCCTAGAAATTTGAGTCTTTTTGTTGCTATTGTAAATGGAATTTTTTTCTTTATTTCCTTCTCAGCTTGCTCATTACTAGTGTATAAAAACACTACTGATTTTTGTGTGTTGGTCTAGTATCCTGCTACATTACTAAACTCAATTATTAGCTCTAATAGCTTTGTTGTAGATATTTCAGGATTTTATAAATATAGGGTTGTGTCATCTGCAAATAGCGAGAGTTTTACTTCCTCTTTTTCAATTTAGATGCCTTTTATTTTTTTCTTGCCTAATTGCTCTAGCTAGAACTTCTAGCACAATGTTGAGTAACAGTGGTGACAGGGTAATCCTAGTCTTGTTCCTAATCTTAAGATTCCAACCTCTCCCCACTGAGTATGATGTTAGCTGTGGGATTTTCATATATGCCCTTTATTATGTTAAGGAACTTTTCTTCTATACTTATCTTGTGAAGCATTTTTATCAGGAAAGTATGCTGGATATTGTCAAATGCCTTTTCTGCATCAATTGAGATGATCATGTCTTTTTTTCCCCCTTCATTTTGTTAATGTGGTGTATTACATTAACTGATTTTCTTGTATTGAGACACTCTTGTATACCAGGAATAAAACACACTTAATTGTAATGTATAATTGTTTTATATGCTGTTGGATTTGATTTGCAAGTATTTTGTTGAGTACTTTTATGCTGTTGGATTTGATCTGCAAATACTTTGCATCTATGTTCATTAGAGAGGCTGGTCTGTAATTTTCTATTGTCATATCTTTATCTGGCTTTGGTATTAGGGTGATGTTGGCTTCATAAAATGTGCTGAGTAATTTTCCCTCCATTGGATTGGATTAATTCTTCTCAAAATGTTTGATAGAATTCACCTGTGAAGCCAACTGGTCCTGGACTTTTCTTTTTTGGAAGATTTTTCATGACTGATTCAATCTTTTTGCTTGTGATTGGTTCATTGAGTTCCTGTGTTTCTTGTAGAGTCAGTGTATGTTGTTTGTGCATTTTTAGGAATTTGTCCATTTCATCTTGGTTGTCTAATATGTTGGCATAGAGTTTCTCATAATATCCTCTTATGATCCTTTTTATTTCTGTGGGTTCAGTCATGATATCCCCCCCTTTCATTCCTGATTTTATTTATTTTGCATCTTCTTTTTTCTTTTTAGTCTTGCTGCCCTTGCTGTCAATTTTATTAATTTTCTCAAAGGACCCGCTTTTGGTTTCGATGGTTTTCTCTATTGTTTTTGCTGTTGTTGTTCTCAATTTCATTTATTTCTACTCTAATCTTTTTTTATTTCTTTCTGTTTGCTTTAAGATTTGTTTGCTGTTCTTTCTCTAATTTCTTCCACTGTTCAGTTAGATCTTTCTTCTTTTTTAATATAGACATTTAAGGCTATAAATTTTTCTCTGAGCACTGCCTTTGCTGTATCCTATAAGTTTTGTTAAGTTGTGTTCTCCTTTTCATTTGTCTTGAGATATCTACTAATCTCTCTTTTCTTCTTTGCCCCACTGACTTTTTAGGAGTGTGTTGTTTAGCCTCCACATATTTGCAAAAATTCCCCTTTCCTGCCTATTATTGATTTCCAGCATCATTCCATTATTATCAGAGAAGGTGCTTTGTATAATATGCAGGCAAAGAGGAGCATTTGGGATTAGGGCACTGCATTTATTAAGGTCGTTCTTAGTGCCTTTTATTTCTTTAGCCATGTTGACCTTCAGCTCCATGATTTCATTTAAGAAATTTGTATGAACCTTATTGATTAGCTGTTTCAAGTTCTGTGTCTCATCTGGAAATCTGATGTGTTGATTTGCCCGAGTTACATCTTCCTTTTTTTTTTTTCGCATTGCTTATAATTTTTTGCTGGTGTCTAGGCATCTGATGCTGAGTTTACTCTGATATACAGTTTATCTCTCTTGCCTTGGGATTTACTGTAAGTAGTTGTATGCTACCACTGTTCTTTGACTCTTGGTTCAACTTGTTCTAGGTATTTAGGATTGTGCCTGTTTAACTGCCCAAACCAGGACTCAGTATCCAGCAATGGGGTACAGGCAAGTTTCCAAGGGCCTTGGGGAGGGTGGCAGTAAATGAACCTGCTTGCCTCTTTTATTTGTATATTATTATTTTTCCTTTTTTATGCACTTTTCTGGTCTGGCAAGCAGATGGCACCCTTTGGCAGACCTCTCAGTTCAGACCCCAGGTCCTAGGGGTGAATACATTCAGAGTAATGTCTCAGGCAGGTAGGTGGTACAGCAGCAATGTCCTCAGGGCTGGCCAAGCCTCACAAACAAACTTTCTCAGAGGCTGTTCTCCACCCTTGACTAGCCACACCCTTTTCTGTCTGCCCCCACAACAACCAGCCTGGGGAAGTAGGAAGGATGTTTGAGAAGGCAAATTATCTTTTGCTTCCTGCTGGCTCTCAGTATAAACAATGTCATGGCCCCACCTGGCTTGGAAGTGTGGGACCTCTCCAATGCAGCAGACCAAGTTCACTGGCCAAAATCTGAATTTGGTGTAGGCTGTGTCCCTCCCTCTTCCCTTTCTTGGGGAAGAGGACCCCTGCAACACCCTCAGTCTGCAGCCACGGCAGTCCACAGCTGCTGCAGTCCAGACTGCTATTTGCTCCACAGTTGGGGGGATGGGTGCTCACTGCTGCTTTTCCAGCTCTACTTATGGGATTTTTTCAGCCAGCTGAGACCCCGTTCCTTCGCCCCTCACTCTTCTAAGGGGTGATGTCTAGCCTTTCTTTAGTGTCATAAACTCCAGAGCAGCCCTCTAGACAGTCTTTGCCAGACCTTTAGCTGTTCTATCTGGGAGAAAAGTGATCCCTCCACCTCTCTAATCCTCCATCTTCCCAGAAGTTCCTCATAGCTTTTTTTTTGTTTCCCCAGATACTCCCCTTTTCTCCTGGCCTCTATCCTTAGTAACTTTTAATCTACTTTCTATCTCTGCAAATTTGCTATTTCTTGTCACTTATTATAAGTGATATCATGAATATTTGATCTTGTATGTCTTGCTTATTCCACTGAGCATAATGTTTTCAAGGTTCTTCCATGTTGCATAATGTCTCATAACTTCTTTCTTTTGCCGAATAATATTCCATTGTGTATTTAAGTACCATATTTTGTTTATCCATTCATTCATTGATGGGCACTTGGATGGTTTCCACCTTGTGGCAATTGTGAAAAATGCTGATCTAAGCATTGGTATACAAGTATCAGTTTGAGACCCTGTTTTCACTTTCTTTGGGAATATATCTAGAAGTGGAATTGCCAGGTCATATGATAATTGTAAATATAACTTTTTGAGGAACTGCCATATTGCTTTCCAAAGTGGCTGCACCATTTTACATTCTCACCAATAATGTCCTAGTAGTACAATTTCTCTACATCCTCTCCAACACGTATTTTCCATTTTTTAAAATATACCACACTTGTGGGTGTGAAGTGTGTCTCATTATGCAGTGATTTGCATTTCTCTAATCACTAATGATGTTGAGCATCTTTTCATTTGCTTATCGTCCATTTGTATATCTCCTTTGGCAAAATGTCTATTTAAGTCCCTTGCCAATTTTTAAATTGGATTGTTTGTCTTTTTATTGTTGGCATTGTAAAAGTTCTTTATGTTTTCTAAATATTAGACCCTTATCCAATATATAGTTGCACTAATTTATCCCATTATGTAGTTTATCCTTTCATTTTTTTCATAACTCCTGTTCACAAGTTTTTAAAAATTTTGATGAATTTCGATTGTTTCTTTTGTTGATTGTGCTTTTGGTGTCATCTCTAATAATCCATTGCTGCATCCCAGTTTATGAAGATTTGCCCCTATGTTACCTTCTAAAAGTTTTATAGTTTTAGCTCTTATATGTAGGTCTTTCATCCATTTTAAGTTGATTTTTGTGTATGGTGCGAGGTAGGGGTCTCACTTAAGTCTTTTGCATGTGGATATCCAGTTATCCAGCACCATTTGTTGAAGAGAATATCCTTTCCCCAAGGCATGTGCTTAGCACTGTTGTCAAAAATCAATTGCCCATAAATGCAGGGGTCAATTTCTGGACTTTCAATTCTGCTCCATCCATTTGTTCATTTATCTTTAGGCTATTACCACACTTTTGACTACAGTAGCTTTGCAGTACAATTTGAAATAGGGAAGCATGATTCTCCAAAGTTTGTTCTTCTTTTTCAAAATTATTTCAGCTTTTCAGTTTCCTTTGGCATTCTGTAGGAATTTGAGAGACTTTCTTCTTCATAGCTTTTGCCATATTCAAGGACCACCTAGATTAAATAAATAAAATATATTTATTTTCTAACTTTTTAAAAATTTACTTACTTTTTAACCTTGAATAAATTTAGGTTTATCTTACTGTTAAAATGTATAAAATCAAGAGTTTGATGTGACAGGTTTTCAAATATATATATTTTTCAAATTAAATATAATTTTTTTTTAGGAGGTACCAGGGATTGAACTCAGGACCTCATACATGGGAAGCAGGCACTCAGCCACTGAGCTACATCTGCACCCTTATAAAATTATAATTTAAAAAAAAATTAAAAAATGTGAAATTGAAAAAGATAGTGCATCTTCCTAAAATCATCTCATGTGCTATTGACTCTACTTGATCTATAGTTTGAGAAAACTGAGGTTCAAGTAACCATCTATCTAGTGATAGGATACCATTCCCAAGGAGAATCCACAGAGTAGAATTTTCTATACCAAAGCAGTGATGATAATAACCAAATATTAAATGAGCTTATCTAGGAGTATCCAGCCATGTATACAGAATTCTTACTGAATGTACATGGAATCATTTGAACATCAGTGCAGGATAACCTTTATGACTATTTAGTTCAAATCCTTGGTTTACATGGAAGGAACTCAAGATCCAAAAGAGTTAAATGACTCCTCTTATATTCCCCAGTTGGTGGGAAGATCAATAGAGAATCCAGCTCTTCTGGATCTCACTGCAGTTCTTTTGACACTGTTGTATTTATTTTAGTATCACACACACACACAAACACAAACAAACATGCATTGAAACACAACAGCAAAAATGTCAATTTTTATGTCAATAAATATCCAAAATATAGAATATAGTTTAAATATTTTTGATGGTTAAAAGTATAAAATAAATGCAATAAATAACTTGAGAAAAAAGTACATAGTAATCTATGTGGTGATATTCCAAGATAGAGTCATATATATATAATTCATTTTACTACAGAACAAATTGTGTAGTGTTAGTACATCTATAGTGTAATGGTAATACAACTGCTACCAATTTAGGTGTGTATAAGGTATCACATGGGACAGAACACGACTGCAACCAGAAACGTGGGGATGGGGGTTGGGGTACCAGAAAAACAGTACTGTGTCCTTGGTTTAGAGTCATGGGATAATATCAGGGGTGTTAATGTCCAGCTAGTTAATGTTCAGTTTATAGTAAGGCCATGACTGTGGAATGACATTCAAAAATTAGGCAATGAGAAAAGTCATTGAGGAAAAAGGAAGCAGGGTTGTATAGAACAAATACTGGACAGAATGACATAATATTACTGGTTGAAGAGAAGACTGGGGATTCTTCTCAGGAGCCTGGCATACTTATAAAAGTGCCTCCTATTGCTGACATCATGCTACCATGATTTAGAGACTGTTTTTCTGTTCTTCATCTATATTATTCTATTAATAATTCTTAAGAGTCTTCCACAACTTATCTTTACCTGAAGCTATTTAAAATAGCAGGTAAAGCAACAAACAGCAAAACCCCCACAATTTATGTCTTCAAAAGCTGTCACAATTTTTCTCAGAGTAATACATTTATGTTGCAAAAGTTAAAATTAGAATGTTTTTAAGTCTTGGACCAACATTGAATATCAGTTAATTTGCCCTAGAGTTATTTGTTACCCAGCTAATAATAATATTTGTGAAGACAATATTCCCTCATATTGATGAAGTATTATATATATTTTGCAAGAAATTTCATATTAACTTTCTCATTTATTAGCACTTCTATTCATCCATTCATGCATCTATGCATTCAACAATATATACTGAGAACATTCTACATAGCAGACATTGTTCTATGAGTTCAGGATCCAGCAATGAACAAAAGTGACAAAGCTTTTGCCTTCATGAAACTTACAATACTGCAGTAGGCAAAACAGCCATTAAAGATAATACCACAGAGAACAATAACTTATACAGTTATAAAGTCATAGATGAGTGTATTCTGGGCAAAGTATTGATGCTATCAAAGAAATCAGAGTCACTAAATTGGGTAATTTCAGCTGGAGTAGATTAAAGGAACTGAATAGACTCTGAGGAACTAAGTTTTAATCTGAGACCAGAAGAATAAGAAAAAATTCACTAGAGGAAAAGAGGAGAGTAGGAGTGTGGAATTCAGGGGATTGTGGTGGGAAGAGCATTCCAGGTAGACGAAAGCTTGTTCAAAGTCCTTCCATGGGTGAGAACACAGAGATTTGGGAACTCTAAATGAAGATTTATGTACATAATGCACAGAGAGAGAAGGACAGGAGAGTGGGCAAGAAAGTAGGGCAAGGTAGGTATGAAGAAGAGAATTTTATGCAGACTAATGAACCATATGAAGACAAATGTTTTAGACTACTGATCATTTAGTTCCAAGAACCACCAGTAACATCCCTTAATTTTTTTCGGGGAAATCCATCCTCTCCACACTGCAGTGTGAGCATGCAGCCTCATGAAAACTAATAGGATGCCCAGAGACTACTGGAACTGCTGGGTGAGAGTCAGGTAGGGTTTCCTGTTGCTCTTGAATTTGAGAAACACATACTATATTTAGTGAGTGAGGGGTTGCCTATGTGTGGGGCACGCCCTGAGTACCTTACAGCAGAAGTGAGTACCTTTTAGCATCAGGCCCTTTGAAGTCACTAATGGAACTCAACTGCACACAAAGGAAAGGAGAAATGAGGGAGAGGGAAAAAGAAGATACAAGGTGTCCCAAGACAATAGAAGAGAATAGAAGGAGATATATTTAAGCCCCTTTCTACTCTCATGTACTATTTGTTGTAGTGTTTGCATGTGAGCCTTACATTCTCAATATGATCTTAATCTTTTTGACAAGGGGATTATGTCTTAGGTACCACTTTTAATACTTCTATGTTCCCCCAACAGTAAGCAGCATGGCCATAGACAAGTAGGAGGTGGTCAACAATGAAATAATTAGACTTTTTTAGTGTGAAGGTGGTGGACAGTTGCAGGTGCCACCCAAACTTAAGTGATACAATGGTAGTGCATTCACAGATATGCAAAGCTGATCAATACCACAGTTGAGGAAACACCAGCTGTTTTCCTCTTATTACCTTACTCTGTCTGTCTCTCTCTTTCTCTGTCTCTTTCTCTCTGTCTCTCTGTCTACCTCTTTACAAATATATCTGTATATGATTAGAAGTTTATAGAGAAACACTGTCACTTAATGAATTTCAGAGTTTTGAAAAAAAGGTTAAATGATTTCTTGAGTGAACTAAAAAAAGAAAAAGAAAAAAGTAAAGAAAAAAACAGAGAAAAGAAAGAATCTTCTTGTTTTAACTGAAAAAAGAAAGAATAAAGCAAGTCTTTCAGATCTCTGTACAATGGAAGCCTTGCTGAATCCCTCTGCTCTTCCCATTTGTGTCCAGTGAAGCAGACAGAGTCAGACACAGCCAACATTTATGACTTGGATGTAAATGGGACCATTTCATGGTGACCATTAAAGAAATATATGATCTTAGGATAATATTCCAGAATTGGTTCTCTTTCCATGCTATAAAACGGCAGAAAGCCCAGTGAATTCCACTTGAAAATAAAAGATAGTCAGAGTCCATCAGATACTGATTTTCTGTTAAGTTTGTGAAAAATGCCTGGCTATTCACATATTAGTGAATATAGTTCTAAATTAAAGAAACAACTAATATTAATTATTTTAAATATAGGATGAGAATGAATTTCACTTTATTTTTATATCTTTAGATAAGCCAACACATTTTCCAAGAACTGTTATTTTAAACATTTTTCAGATTCTTAAACAATTTAAACAGGGAATTAGCTTTCAACTGAAGAGTATTTAAAGTTTTTACCCTCTTCCCATTCCCCTGCCACTTCCAGTCATCTTTCTCATATGGATATTTCTAATAATTGCACTTCTCTAGTTGTAAAAGTTAGTTATGTTGTATCATTAATGAAATGCATTTGTTTTTACTGCAAGCAATAATCTACCATTTCTTGAATTAGAAGAATATTTTAAATCTCCCAATATTATTTATAGATATTAGTTATTAGATAGTAACTCCACTGAAAGACTGAAGAATTGAGAATAAATCCCCTGATGAGTAGAACAATCCATATGATTTCATCTAAAGTTTCCATGTGATCCCACTTAATGTTTTCTCTAAGAAAGAGAAAGTAATTGGGATTTTAATCATGTGGGCCTCTTTCTATCACGTTTGGTGATGAAAATAAATTCATGGTCATTGGCATATCTGGGCTTTATATATATATATAAAAAGAATGGGTTTTCAATCATTTACTAGCTAGAAGTAAGTTTTCCTATTTTGTTCTGTTTGAAACCTATCTTCTCTTTCAGTCTCCTTCCCTCCCTGACCCCTCCCCACTACATATACCCAAATACTTTTAACAGTTATGTAAAGGTGACATCGCCGTTAATGCACAATTCATCCTAGAACATTAGATCCCTGTAGATAATACGTTAAATCGGGGGTTCTTAACCTTTTTTTCCTACAGACCCCTTTGCCATTCAGGTGAAAACCACAGACCCCTTCTCAGAATGTATCAGCAGATAGTTTTATGAAACTCAACTAGCGTTAGGTCCAACAACTACCATAATTTCAAAGTATGGATGAGTGTAAGTGAGTTTTCAAGATATGCAACAACTGTAATGTGATTTGAAATGAATACTACTGTAATTTATTGCATTCATTCATAAGTGAAATAAATGCTAGATTTCAGTTAGAAGTCAGAGGAAATAAAGATATTAAGTGGATTTTTTTTTCAATTCAAGCTCACAGACTCCCTGAAATCTTTCCACGGACCCCTTGGGGGTCCATGGACCCCTGGTTAAGAACCCCTGCATTAAGTTAAGGAAAGAGTTCTCTGAGGATAGCTCACTGTGAGAATTAATAACAAGAGTAATTACAACAGCAAACACCTTTGAGATTTAACCAACATAAGCAATTTGGATAAAAACCATATTAGCATTTACTTAATTTTTACTATTTTACTAATTTTCTATTTTACTAATATTTACCAATTCTTGGCCCAGATAAAATATAATCTGCAGGTATGACAAATGATATCTGAACTTGAGTTGATAAAAAGTTTCTAACGAAGGAGGCTACATTCATTCTCAATTCAGCATATTCTGTTGTCCTTGACTGTTATCAAAAACACTAGGTATTGGGGAAGTGGATGTGGCTCAAGCATTTGGGCTCCTCTCTGCCATATAGAAGGTCCAGGGTTTGATTCCCAGGGCCTCCTGGTGAAGGCAAGCTGGCCTTGCATGGCAAGCTGGCCCAAGAGGAGAACTGGCCAACGTAGAGTGCTGCCCGCATGGCGTGCTGGCCCACGCGGAGATCTGGTGCAACAAGACGACACAACAAAAAGAGACACAGAAGAGAGACAATAAGAGATGTAGCAGACCAGGGAGCTGAGGTGGTGTGATAGCTTGAGCTTCTCTCTCTCTCTCGAAGTTCCCAGGATGGGTTCCCAGTGCCGCCTAAAGGCAAGACAAGCAGACACAGAAGAACACACAGCAAATGGACAC
>JAQZBX010094600.1:0-12021 GCA_029593785.1 Cabassous unicinctus | reverse complement strand
CTGATAGTCTACAGCTGACCTTGTGGAGGAACCAGAAGAGCTAAGCCCGGAGAGAAACACAGCCCCGGAAAGAGAGGAACCCAAGAAGCCTGAACCCTGGCAAACGTTGGCAGCTGTCTTGCTCCAACATGTGGCAATGGACTGTGGTGAGAGAAGAAACTTAACGTTTTATGGTCTGGTATCTGTGGACTTCTACCCCAAATAAATACCCTTTATAAAGACCAACCCATTTCTGGTATTTCACTTTAGCACCCCTTTGGCTGACTCATACAGTAGAGTACCCATCTTTTATCTCTAGGTACCCCATGATCTATTAGCCAACACCATAGGACTGTGCAACTCAGACTTGTTTGCTGCTTTGAGTCTGCCTTTCATTGTGGTAGACATTGTATTTGTCGATTAAGAGCTGCTGCTTGGAATCTGCCAGCCCAGTATCTGATCACCCCACAGTGTTTGAGGATTCTAGTTCCGTGACAGCAATTCCGACAGTAATATCTGACCTACAGAGAAGAGCAACCACAGAGCTCTTCCTGGAAGATGGAGTTAGTCTCACAAATTTATTCCTCACTGTCCTGGTGAAAGATGTTTCCTCTGGACATTCCTGGGGTGGGTGGGCAGGTCTTAAATGGTGAATCCATTCTAGCATTCTAGTCTCTCTAAGCCTTTGGATCCCCTCATGTACACTATACCAAGGTAAATCGAGCATCTCACCCTCACACATTATAGGCTATCTTTTGGTCCATGTTTCAGCCAACCACCTGAACAAACTGTTAGAGCCCTTTCTAACCCCTCAAGCTACAGCCCTGAATCTAGAATCTCTGCTTAGTGGGCCCATATCAATAAATTCATCCTGATTCAACTTTATATTCCTTCCACTATTATCTCATACCCTTCATATCCATTCCCACACATATTCCCCTGATTTCTGTCTACATAAATTGGAACACTCATGCAGTTCTTTTGAAGTATACCTTACTTCCTCATGGGTCACACTATGTACTTTGCCTTTGAGAACTTGTGACTTTAGTCTAGTTATAGGTCTTGAAGAGAAGAGGGGTGTAGGGGGTGGATAAGGAGGAGCATTAGAAGTGTCTTGCAAGCCAATTGCCTCAGGACATTCCCTTGCAATTTCATCTGGTGAGACAGGATTGATCTCTTCAAGTGGGGGTTGGATGGCAGACTCCTCAGGGCAAGGTGGAGATTTGGTGATGGTTTCTTCAGGGAAAGGAGGAGGTAGAAACTCCTTGGGGCAGGCTTGAGACTGGGCAGTGCAGGCTTGAGGTTGGGTGGTACCCTCCTCAGAGCAGGGAGGAATTTAGGATTCCTTGGGGCAGGCTAGATGTTGGGTGGTACAAGCTTGACATTGGATGCTGTCCTCAGGACACGGGTTTATCTGGCAAAGTCTCAGCAGAATTTATGGTTTCAATGTTCCCACAGATATTATCATCAACCCGTATGTCTCCATCCTAATCCTCAGGATTCAACTCCTTTCTAATCAATGCCCTCACTTTAACAGCAGACATCCTGCAAGGTTGAGGTTTTAGTTCACATTGTAACTCTGCTACTTGTACAATGAGACTCTGAATCTGGTTTTCAGAGATCTCAAGTCTGTGGCTGCATAAAACACGATTTTCTTTCTGAGCACACATAGAAACTTTCACATCATTCATGTGGCACTTAAGCTGCAAATTTGAAGCCTTCAGCTCATCATTTTCCTTTGTAACTGTATCCAGCATATTTAGGAACAGCCAGCCAATATTATACCTTTTAACTCCACAAAACTCTTTTAAGGTGTTAAAACTGTCTCACCCAGATCCTTGCCTCTTATAAGCATGGCAGCAGTTGTATCCAGTGGTGATATTTTGTGTATCTCTATTGCCAACTTGCACCATGGATTGTAAGTGGCCTCTTGGTTATGGGAAACAGAGTCATTAGTGCCCTTGAATCTAATCAGAGTGGAGACCCAATTGCAAAAATCCCAGAACCAATTCAGAAATCCAATTTTTAAGATTTTGTTTTCAAGAACCACTCCCGGTACCAAGCTGTATTAGTCCGGGTTCTCTAGGGGAACAGAACTGGCAGGATATATCTGTAAATAGTATGAGAATTTATAAAATTGTCTTACGTGACCACGGGAATGCACAAGTCCAAATTCTGTAGGGCAGGCTGTAAGCCGGGGACTCCAATGAAGATCCTCATTGAATTTATCAGAAGATGCTGGCTATCTGAAATAGAGATGGATAGATTCTCTCTCTGAATGCTGAAATCACATCTCCTTTTAAGGCCTTCAATTGATTGGATGAGATGTCATTCGTTGCTGAAGGCAATCTCCTCACTTGATTGTAGATGTAACCAGCCATCAATGCAATCAACTTATTGATGGTTAAAGTCCATGAAATGCCCTTGTATTACAATTAACCCAGTGCTTGCTTGACCAAACAACTGGGCACCATTACCTGGCCCAGTTGACACATTAGCCTAACCATCACACCCAGGAATCCCTAAAGTACATTATAAATTTAGTGCAAGTCCAGCAAACCCTGAAGGAGTATGGGAACCTAATCTTCCCTTCTCCTATTCACCAGGATGCCTCTTGTAAGGTCCAGCAGGTGACTGAGTATTACTAAGAATTTGGAAGGAATGATCTCCATCTGACTACCTCCAACCCAAGTGGAAAGGACCCTACACTGTGCTTCCAACCACCCACATGCCAGTTAAATTGTAGGGAATTGCCAGTTGGGTACACCTCACTAGAATTAAACCTGTTCCCCTTAGTCTCCACAGGTTGACCTTGAATAGACTAGCTCCTCCTCCTGTGAGTCAATGGAAGATCCCAAACTCCTCTTCACAAGGATACCAGCACCAGCCAGATAAACACCTTCAACCTCTTCTTTGCTACCAAGAGTCTGGACGTGGGCTGAGAATACTCCAAACTCTCTTGCTTCTTACTTTAGCTGACGAGTTTTGCTAATGGCAAACCTTCCCTCAAATAACCAGGAACAACAGCCTGAATATTTGCCTTGGCACCTTTGCTGGCCCTACTACCTCCTCTTTGCTGCAATCAGCATTACTGCCCTTATTGAGATCTTAGCAAACTTTATTTTCCCATTCCTATTCCACCTACTGCCCTCGTCTAGCTAAAACCTTAGCTCATAAAGCAATTATGATTCTCCTTTGCTTTACTTTTTTTTCCCTTGCCAGTTGCCACTGGGAGAAGAGCACCATTTATATCATGCCAAAGGGGAAAACTTAACCAGCTGTTGGATATGTCATACCAACCCCCACCTCACCGATAATGTCCCTATTGGTAACATCTTTTTTTTTTTTTAAAGATTTATTTTATTTATTTATTCCCACTGCCCTGCCACTTGCGCTTGCTGTCTGCTCTCTGTGTCCTGTCACTGGGCCTTCTTCTGTGTCTGCTTGTCTTCTCTTCTCGTCTTCTCTTTAGGAGGTACTAGGAACCGATCCCGAGACCTTCCAATGTGGGAGAGAGGCAGTCAATCACTTGAGCCACCTTAGCTCCCTGGTTTGTTGTGTCTCTCACTGTCTCTCCTCTGTGTCATTTTTTTTGATGCGTCAGTTCGCTGTGTGGGTCAGCTCTCCACGTGGGTCAGCTCGCCACACAGGCCAGCTCGCCTTCACCAGGAGGCCCTGGGAACCGAACCCGAGACCCTCCATATGGTAGATGGGAGCCCAGTCGCTTGAGCCACATCTGTTTCCCTATTGGTAACATCTTAAACACATCCACATGGGAGGAAGGGATGGCTACCATGTATGTGTCCTTTCATGCACCCCTAATAGTTAAAACGGTTCAGCCCCTGGTGTACCGTGTTCTTTCTGGGCACATCTCCCTCTCTTAATACATCCTCTGAAGAGGTAATTGCTGAAACCTTTTTTGCTATCATTGCTACTGCCAATAAAGAAATAGCCAACCAAATTACCAATAAACTAGAGCTTGATTCCTCATCCACCACAAACTAAACCATTGTCGGCAGCCTCACCAAACAACTCCCCTGTCTCTAAAAAAGTGGCCCCTTGAGCCTCATTTCCAACCGGACAACATGGAACTCCTCCCAGTCTCCTTTCAACTTACCTGCTCTCAACTCTCCAGAGCTCACCTGTATCTGCCTCCCTCCTGGTCATGTCTTGCTCTGTAACCCCTCTCAGGGACTCGTTTCCTTTCCCTGCATTGACAACTTGTGCTTCACGGGACATTGTACTCTGGGAACCCTAACCCCAAGTAACTTCAGTGTTGCCATATTTAACATCTCTGAAACCCGCCAAAATCAGGCCGTCTCCAGGAAAGGGCAATAGACCCAAGAGCTAGCTGGAATCAGGGCCGCAGTGAGAGCCCTAGCTCCCTGCGGGGAGGGGGCGGGGTTCACACATCACAAAGTGACAATCAGAAACCTCTCTCGGAATCAGGAGACTTAGCCCAGGCTACAGGGACACCGTAAGCAAATTATCCACCTCCCTCAACTGCCTGGCCAATGTCGTCCTGGACAGCTGGCCGGCTTTAGACTATCTCCTGGCTGAACAAAGTCGTGTCTGCTGTCAACAAGACCTGCTGCACTTATGTCAACACAACAGGACAAATTGAAGAAGACATGAAAAGCATCTCTGATCAGGCAAAGTGGCTACGCTCCTTCAGAAAGACTCGTCCTGCGGAATCCATCTGGGGAGCCATAAGCTCTGCTCTCCCCTCCCTCGCTTGGTTCCCTCCTCTCCTTGGGCCATTAGCTCTGATCATTCTCCTCTTAATTTTTGGGCCCCGCTTATTCAACCTACTAATTAAATCTGTATTTTCCAGACTTCAGCAGCTCTGCTTTAAGATGATGGTTGTGCAGAGATTGTCCCCAGGCCCAAACTCAGCCTTCCCAGCTGAGCCTCCCTGAAGTTCTTTAAACCCAGGAGCCAGATAATTCCATTCCCACGGTAGGCAGGGACCACATTCCAATAACAGCTCAAAGTAGTTTCAGAGACAGACCGTCCTCCTTCATCACCCTTAAGAGTAAGGGACAGAATTCTCTGAGGGGAGAATGAGGTAGGAAGATTAAGGAAAGGGAAATAGCTTGGCAAACAAAGGGAAAGCCAATCTCCCGCCACATTCAGATTCAAAAGGGACCCGCCCCTAATGGAAAATATCCAAACACAGTGGAAAATGGAAAAAGGCCACCGGCCGCCTGACCAGCATGTCACCTCGACCCATCCCCAGACGGTTTCCACTTTGGTTAGCAAAAGAGCACCAGCCAATGGGGCCAACAGAACTTCCAAGGCCCCATGTGCACGAGGGGGGCCCAGCCTTAATAAAGCAGCTCCCCTAGCCCCAGCAGGTGCGCCCCCGCCTCGGGCGTGTGCTGCGGCTTTGCGTTGAAGTCTCCTGCTCCTGTGTAACTAGTCCTTGGGTTTTTTCTCACTGCTGTGTCCAGAGCCCTCCTACCCGAGGTTGAGGTCTTTCTCCGAGACCTCCCAGGGCCACCACCGGCATCAGCATCGTCAAGGACACTTCTAATCAGATGCTCAGCTGGGCCGAGCGGGTTATAAATTAAGGTGGCCTGTATCCACAGAGACTTGGAGGAGGCAGCACTTCAGGGTGGGGAGGGTGGGATAGGAGATGGGAAAAGAGAGCCTTCCAGAGGGGCCAGCCACAGTTGCACAGGGGCCAGGGGTGGTGGCGTCCCTGGAGAGGCAGCCCTGGGCTCTGGAGCACAGTGGCTGGGGCCACCTGCTCCTCTGGTAAGCATTGTTTGGGACCCCTTAAGCCTCCAGCTCTCTGTCTAAAGTGTCTGGGCGGAGAGTGGACCTCACCCCCCACCCCCAACCTGGGTAAGGGCCCAGCCCTGGCAGGATATGAGGCAGCCTGCAGGTGCCCGGGCAGCGGCAGCGAGGGTCTGATGGGGGAGGCGAGGCTCCTGGGCTCTGAAGGGCTGAAGGGGGCACGGGGGATAGTCCAAGAAGCACCCTTTCTCCCAGTACCTCCCTCCACTCTTCCGCTCTTCCCCAGCCTCTCCTGGGGACCAGGGAAGGAAAAGGACCAACCGGTAGGCTGCAGGCAGGCGGAGCTGCGAGTTTCCAAAGCCGGCTAACCCACGTTCAGGAATTCCCGTGTGTGAGCACCTTCTACTTCCCTCCTTGACAAGGTGTGTGCAACCTCTCTGGACACACATGCAAAGCGGGGCAAATACCCGGTCACAGGTGCAGGCCTGCCAAGGTAAACCCTGGGAGGCCCGCTGGGTGGCTCCCCTGGGGGCGCAGCCCCTCCCCGTTTCTCGGACAGTGACACCTCGCTCTCCCCGCCTTCTCTCCCTAACACACAAATGCTGAGCAAAGCCAGGCCCAGCTGCACCCCACACACACCCAAAGGCCCTTTTGTCTCTTCATGTCCATTGACGTCAATGGGGAGGTCCATTGTTCTGGAAACAAGAGCAGACAGACAGCTCATGCACACCTCACAGAGATTCTTCTCCATGCTCAGCTTCACCTTGGTCCTGCCCCACATTCAGCTTGCAGACTAATCGTTTGCTAAACCTTTCTTCCCTAATTTAGCCTTTTCTGTTTCCACCAATAAATCTGGCAGGAAGATATGGGAATCATTTATTTTGGAAACTGTCAAACATTATGGGCTTCCAGCACTCTTTAGAATCTAATCTATTTTCAGCGAGGCACAGCTAGTTTCTTCTTTCTGGTTATTGGAAACTTTCCTTTACCCTGCAAATATTTGTTGACACCTGAGTATTGGGGGGTACGCAAAAGACATGTCATTGGATTCCTGTTCCTAAGGAGTTTGTGATGTAGAAGGGGTGATATGTCAGGTTTAGAGGCAATTTGGCCCTAAGATAGGGTATAAGTCCCAGGAAAGCAGGGACCTGGACAGGTGCCTCCATCTCAGGCCCGAGAGAGGAGAATGCTGCTGGACGGGAACCCCTAGGAGCAGGGCTGAGTCCAGGAGTGCCACTCGCTGAGCCTGGGTGGTGAGTGTGTGAGTTGAAGCTGAATTGGAGATGGAGGGGAAGCAATCCTTTCCCAACCAGCTAAGCTGACCTGGAAATGCCTTGGGGCCAGCTGACTCTCCAGCACAGAGCTCTTGGGCAAGGAAATTGCCGCTGGCACTCAGAGAGCCAGGCCAGCAAGAAGGAAGTCAGCCCTTCAGCAGGGGGTCAGGAGGAACCGGGGTCCCCTGCGTGGGGGTGGGGGGGCTGGCCCTTGGCCTCAGCCTTTGCTGGCCTCCCAAAGGCAGCCCTGCCTCTGCTCAGCCCATTCCCACCAGCCCTTGCCACCAATGGGCCTGGCCTGAGTCAGCCCCCCACCCATGCCTTGGCACTGCCTGGGGGTCCCACACCCGGGCACCCATGCCTTGCCAGCCGCCCACTGGCTCTCACTTTGCTCATGCAATCAGTCTGCCAGCTGCTTACTGGGCAGCGACCACTTGCCAGGTACAGAGCTGGCCACCACACGGTTTGGGGGGTCGACAAGCTGGGGCCCGAGCTGTGAAGATGAAGAACAGTGGGCGAGGAAGGGAGGGTGGTGACCAGGAAAGTCCTCTCTGAGGAGATGGAGGAGGCAGACATTCCTTCTGGCCACCCAGCCCCAGAGCCCCCTTCCTGGGTTTAGGGATAACCCCGCCGTGGGAGACGAGGGTGCCGGACCCTCACTCTCTTCCTCCCTCGCACCTGATTCCGGCCCACGGCCGCTCCGACACACCTGCCCCGGGTGGGCAGCTCCTGGCTGGGAGGACCTCAGCCAGCTGCCCAGGGCAGACTGAGAGCTCGGGCAGGTGATCGGAAAGGCCCCGAACCGGGCAGGTGACCCAGGGCAGGTGCTGTCCCGGATGTGTGTGGCCCGTGGACCGCTGTAAAGAAGTTACCTGGGTGGTGCTACCCACCTGCCGAGAAGTGCGGTTTTAAAAAACTAAATAGGGGAGCGGGTGTGGCTCAAGCGGTAGAGCGCCTGCTTCCCACATGGGAGGTCCCAGGTTCTGTCCCCAGTGTCTCCTGAAAACAAAAACAAGCAACAAGCAACAAGCAAACAAACGAAAAACCAACTCAGGGCAGCCGATGGGGCTCAGGGGTTGAGCGCCGGCTTCCCACGTATGAGGTCCCGGGATCAATCCCCGGTCCCGGGATCAATCCCCGGCCCCGGCACTTCAACAGCAACAACAATGAAAATTAAACATAGATCCACGTTTTGGGAGACGTGTGTGTGCATGTGTGTGTGTTTGTGCTCATCGATCATCCCCCAGGAAGTCACAAGACAGGACAGCCGTTGATAACGGGCTTGCAGCCCCATCTTACTTCACCTTGCCCGAGGGAAGCTGGGCAAAGGACCCGGCACACCTTTGCACAAAGTTCTCAGGCCTCCAACGTTCACGTATATTCCTGCTGCCTCTAGGCAAAAAGACATCCTCACATCAAAGTACTCATGCCCTGGCCTGAAGCCTCAGGCCAATGCCGGATACAAGCGGTGAGAGTGAACTTCCTTGCTTCTCGCTTTGTTCCCAGGCTTCTGCCACTAAGTATGATGTTAGCCTTAGGCGCTTGGTTGTTTGTAGATGTCCTTTATCATGTAAAGAAAGCTCCCTTCTATTATAGTTAGCTGAGAATGTTTTTTTTTAAATCGTAAATGAGTGCGTGAGCTTTTAATCCAATAATAATACTTATTATTATTTTTAAAATACCTCCCCAAATAAATCTATTTTTGCAGATCTGAAAACAATTTAAACTCCCATAACTTTGCCTTTGTGATACAATATTCTGTATAGATTTGCTTGCTTCATTATTGTATCTCCTAACAAAAAATATAAATGAATGAAAAACAAAAAGCCCCAAGACTCTGCTTTCTTTGTGTGGTTAAGTCTCCTCTTTATTGCTGCCCATCTATGGTTAAATGTGCACCCACCTGACTGCTTTCATTATCAGTTTGCAAACAAAAGGCATTACTTTAACCATAGCCAAGAAATTATTTGCAACCAAGTCACTTGAGAAAGGATTAAATCTTCAAACTTCCTGCTCATGAGGCCATGAAAAGAAAACCCTGGGCTTTGACTGAAATGAGAGCTGTGTGCTTTGGGAAGTGAGGGGTTGAGGGGGTAGGTAGCGACCGCCCGGTAGTCAGGGTTTGACTTGCTGGTCAGGTCTTTGCTTCTGGACCCTTGCTTCTGGCCCCTGGCAGTGTGAGCCCCTTCCCAGGGCCACCAAGACCCCTGGCTCTCCTCGAGAGGTCCAAGGAAAGGCAGCTGGCCAACAAGGCCCTGGGTCCAAGGTGCCTCTCTCTTCAGAGGGAGGGACTCCCTCCTCTCATGGGTTGGGCTGCCATCCAGCTGGTTTGGGGGGCCATGGTTAGGGCAAGGGCCTGTTGCCCTGACCCCTTCTACTTGTGTGTGCCCCTCTCTGCTGGTCCCCCTCTGCCTTGTGTATCCCCCTTGGTCACCCCCGTCCACCAGCTTCACCAGAACAGTGCTCAGGGGTAATGTGGCTGGCAGCCCCCCACCCACGGCTGTTCTGGGCCAGGGGTCTCGCATGCCCAGGGGGGCCCAACAAGAAGAATGCGGGGGCCGAGGCCTGGGCATCACTTTCACAGGTGAGTGTGGACCTCGCGCTGTCCTGTCCCTGGACGACCTGTGGCTTAGCGAGTGCGCACCGGCTCAGGGGTCATGCCTAGCGCTTTACAGACATTCTTTCATCTGCTCCTCACAAGGCCATAAGGCACGTCCAGGTCCCCATTGCCCTTTCACAAAAGGCATCCTCCACGCCGCGGGCCAATAAGGAGCCTCGTGGAGCTGGGCCTTCTGCCATCGGGGAGAGACTGACCTTTGTCGCCATCGCTCTCTGGGCTCCCTCCCCACCCGCCCCGCAGCCTGGCAGCAAGCAGCTCAGCAGGGAGGACCAAAGTCCAGCCTGCTCTCCCTCCCGCTCACCAGCACCTTCTGGCCACCTGGAGGCTCTCTGTGTCTTGGCTGGCCAGGTGCTCCCCACACTCCCCTACCGTCCCTGTAACTCCATGAAGCCTCATGGAGTGTGGGGTGGGGTGGGGTGGGGGGTGTCCTGGTTCTGGCTGCTCCTTGGTGCCCAACATGGAAACAACACCACTTGTCCCCAGACCAGTGTTTTTTGGTGGCAACAAAAGCGTTTGACTGGGCTACCCTTAGGGTGGGAGACATCTGGGGATGGTGACAGGTGGGCAACTTTTAACTGTGGACTGTGGTCGGCTGGGGCCTGCGGAGGTTACACTGTGAAGGAGGAGCTCGGGGAGAGGTGCTGCCTCTGTCCTCCAGCTCCTCCTCAGCAGCCTGAGCCCTGCAAGCCAGGAGGAGGGGAACACGGGGACCCCTGGATGCTGGGGAGTGGAGGGATCCCAGACGATCCTGGGCTCGCTGGTCGTGGGAGCCTGGGTGGCTGTCACCGACAGCCCAGGGAAGGTCAGTGTAGTAGGGGCTGTTGGAGACTTCCCAGCCCCTTGGTCGAGAGCAGAGCACGTACTGGGCCAGCGGAGATGGGAAGGAGAGAGCCCCAGACAAGTGTCCTCTTCTTTGAGCCTCAGCCAGGGCACAGTCTTCCCTTCAGCCAGCCCAGAGAAGTCCCGTGTGGCTGACAGCGTCTGGCCTTTCCCTCTGGTTCCCTTTGCTCTCCTGTCCTGGCTCTGCACCTCCATTCAGCCTTTTTCTCAAGCCTGTCCTCAGACCCTGCTCTCCAGGGCTCCTAAAGTGAGACAGTTGATACTGGAAATGGTTCCAGAGAGCAAGCCCTCGGGGCTTGCTTTTGGACCTGAACTGCCCACCTGTCTCAAAGTCATAGGATCCTTATTCCTAGTGGCAAGTGGGATTGTAATAATCAGGGGCCAGCAAGCTACAGCCTGTGGGCCAAATCCAGCTGGGGCCTGTTTTTATCTATTTATCTCTAGCTAAGAATGAGTTTCACATTTCTTAAAAGGAAAGGGGAGGGAAAAGGAGAATATGCTACAGAGATCACACGTGGCCCACAGAGCCTCAATTATCTACTATCTGGCCCTTTACAGAGAAAATTTTCACACCCTAAAAGTAACATATCATGCAGTAGCACTACAACTACTTAAGTTTCCACCTGTGGTTAATTATGAGGCGTTGCGGTGGGGCCGAGGCAGTGGGGGATAAGTAGACACGGTGCTTCATCCGTGGGGAACATAACTATGATTATAGAGAAGGGTGGCTCCTTAGGTTTGTGCTGTAGACCTTGAAAAAGGAAAATGATCGGCTGAGGACAGTTAATTGTCAACTGAAGGCAAACTCGTGTGTTCTTCTGTGTCTGCTTGTCTTCTCTTTAGGCAGCACTGGGAATGGATCCTGGGACCTTCTGGAATGGAGAGAGGTGCTCAATGTCTTGCACCACCTCAGCTCCCTGGTCTGCTGCATCTCTTATTGTCTCTCTTCTGTGTCTCTCTCTTTTTTTTTTTTTTGCGTTATCTTGCTGTGCCAGCTCTCCACGTGGGCCAGCTCTCCAGTCGGGCCAGCACTCCGCGCGGGCCAGCTTGCCTTTCACCAGGAGGCCCTGGGAATCGAACCCTGGACCTCCTATATGGTAGATGGGAGCCCAATCGCTTGAGCCACATTCGTTTCCCTCTATGGCAGCTTTAAAGGTGATTCCCATTTCCTACAGCCTCTGGGAGGCCTGTTGAGAATCAGACCTAGAATCTGATTATAAGGATTGCTGAGCTACAAAATTTCAGCCTTGACAGGCTTCCTACGGCAAAGTCAGGAGCTGGATATGGACGGATGGGCAGAATAACAGAGAGGCTCAAGTCCCCTAACTCCCTGGACGCCTCCAGGCCAGCAGAAGCAATCGCTTCCCCGTTGCATAGAACAGACAGTCCTTACTGTGCTCACCTTGGAGATGATGCTCAGCCCCTGCCCTCTGCACCCCTCTTGCTTCCAGGCTTGTCACCTGGTCAGGTGTCAGCACCACTGGGGCAGAGGTGAGAAGAATTCTCATAAGGAATTGCAGACGTGGCTCGCGGGGACTGTGGGACCTGAAGAAACCCCAGGAGAGC
>JAQZBX010094599.1:0-12006 GCA_029593785.1 Cabassous unicinctus | reverse complement strand
CGGGCGGCTCCTCGTGCCAGGGAAGTGAGACGCTGGGTGGCAGGGAGCGGCCCAGCGGCCCCTGGAGGGCGAGGGGAGGGCAAGCTCACCTTGGTGCAGCCTCTCTGCGCTGGGCACGCAGAAGGTGCTCCCTGAGGTGGGGCCCAAAGAGCCCCAGAGAGAGGCGAGGAGACGGGGCTCGGGCGGGTCCTGCCGCATCCGTCCGTCCTAGTTCCCTGTCGCTGCCCTAACAAAGGAGTCCGACTCGGAGGGTTAAAAAGGCAGCAATGCCCTGTCTCCCAGTTCTGGAGGCCAGAAGTCCAAAGTCCAGGTGCCGCAGGGCCCGCTCCCTCTGGAGAACCTGTTGCAAGCCCCTCTCCTGGTTCCCGGTGGTGGCCCGTGAGCCTCGGCGTTCCCTGCTCGTGGAACAGCCTCTGCCGCCACCCGTCCCATGGCCACCTCTCTCTCTGTGTGACTGACTCAAGGTCTGTGTCCAAATTCCCTTTTTTTATAAGGACACCAGTCGTAGGCGATTGAGGGCCTGCCCTCCTCCAGGATGACCTCATTTCAGCATATCCAACTCCCTTTGCAATGACCCTACAGCCAAATAACGTTGCAGTCACAGGGCCAGGGGTTAGGACACATCTTTTGGGGAGGGGGACACAGTTCAGCCTGTGGCACCGCCTCAAGTTCACAAAACCGACAAGGCGTAAACCCAAGTTGGTGTCCCTCTGACTCCCAATCCGAGGTCCCAGGCTTGCCTGGGGCGTCCTCCCCCACGGGCCAGTGGGCTGGGCTCGTGCCAGGCTGGGACCATGCAGGCCACAAGCCCCTCAGAGCCAGGCCTCTTCCAGCCAGAGGCCAGGTGGTCCACGGGCTCTCTCCCCATCATCAGGTGAGCGTGGAAGCCTCAGGCGGCTCCCCGATACCACCACCAGTCCCCCAACGCCTTGTCATGCATTCAGCATCCAACCATCTGCTCCACTAAACACGGTTCTGTGAAACACCGTCTCATTGGCGCTGTCAGCGACTGATTATTTGAACCAAGGCAGATCTTATGACAAGCCCCGTACCCCAAATCTCCACCGAGCAAACGGCCTCAGAAGTATTTCAAGCTGTGTAGGATTTAAAAACCAGATTCTGATACTAGGAGAGAATTTGGATATGCCTTTGAAGCTTTTGAATGAAGGTTCAGCCCCCATTTAATTACGTCATGTGTTCAGTTTGAAATCCATAAGAATGAAACATTTGTTCTATGCATAACGGGTTTTGTGGAAGTGGTATTTTTCATCTACAGATGGGCTTTTATTTTTCACAGATTCCTTTCTATTTTCTTCACCTAGCTGGTGTGGGATTTCCTATTGGCTCATGCTTAGGATCGTCTAATGAATTCTTTCTAAAAAATTGGGCCAGGGAAGTGGGTATAGCTCAGGGGTTGAGCACCAGCTTCCCACATATGAGGTCCCAGGTTCAATCCCCAGCCCCAGTACCTCCAAAATTAGAACAAAACAAAACAAAAAACTGGGCCAAGAGACCCCTGCACAACCTCCTCCAGGGGCTTCTTTCGTCTCCAATAACCCAGCTCTGTGACCACACCAGGGGCGGGAGGAACTGGGGTGACAGAAGGTGCAGCAGGCGAATTCCTGCAGGTCAAACCGGCCAGCTCCAGGAGCTCTCCACCTGCGCCGCTCCTGAGAAGGCGGGACCTCCGGCCTCTTCCTTTGGCTGAGACGCTCTCAGCACCCCCTTCCAACCTGGCTGGTCGACGCACTCGAGCCACACTGAAGGTGGACGCTTGCCCTTTGGTCCTCACCCACACCCTCTCACTGAAGTCATGGGACCAGGACACAGCTCAGGCTTTGCTGGATATTCTTGCTGATGGGACGGGAGGCAGCGAGTTCCAAAGATTTCCACGTGGAGCATTATCGCCACAGAGCCGTTTCTCTCACGGGAGTTCTGTGCGTGCAGGGGAGGCTGCCCTCTGGGTTGCCAAGGCAACGTCCCCTGTGTGGGGCAGCCCAGGAGAGTCGGCTCCCAGGAAGCACGGTTTCCAGCTCTGGAGTGACAGCTCGTAGAGCAACTCCCATGCAGCCAGAGGTTCAAGAAATGGTTCAGACGAGAAAAACAGAACTCAGAATAGTGCATTTCCTTGAACTTCACCCAAACCATTTCTCAATACTGTATGTTTCTTCTAAGGATTCCTTCCAGAAAGCATTGCTGCCAACTTCCCAGTTGCACTACTACCTAATCTCTTTCTTCGCCTACCTTCCCCCTACACACCATGTTGGAAATTGGCTCCATTTCCCAAGTGGAAAGTTTTTATGCATTGCTGCAGGGATAATGAAGACAGGTTCATTTTTCAGCCAGGCAATGCAGTCTCATTATTTCCCTATCCATGGAAGATGTGATGTGTCTCTGTCCCCCAATGTACCCCAACTGGACACACGTGTTCCTTGTCAGCCTTCGCCTGTTGGGCTATCGGAAGGCCTTACTGTCTGCAGTGCAAGCCTTGCCCCCTGCTGATGACGCCGTTCCCCCCGTCTCCTCTGCTGGAGTCTGGGAGCGCTGCCTGTGCCTATGGCCGCCTGCTAGCAGCTTTCATCCGCCTTCGCCCCTAAGCACTCGTCTCCTAAGCCAGAAGCAGAAGAGTATGGGATTAGGGTTGGAACTCTGGAGTCAAGCAGACCTGCATCCGAATTCTGGCTCCACCGTATTCCAGGTGGATGACCACTGGCATGCTGCTCAATTTCCCAAAGCCTCAGTCCCCTCACCTGTAAAATGGGAATTTAAAAGTCATAAGACCGCTGAGCGGAGGAATGAGATCAGGCATGTGAGGGACATTTGGAGCCTGCGGTGTACTCTGCATTCAGTCGATGCAATCTGACTGGCTTAGGGGGTCTTTGGTTGCACAAATCATAAAACCCAGGTCAAACCAGCTTAAACCACGAGGATCAATTCCGTCATCTAATCAAGGTGTCCAGAGGCATCCAGCTTCTACACACCGTGTGGCCAGGGTGCCCGCTCCACTTGTCTGTGGTCCTCTCGGCTCGGCCTTCTCCATGGCTTCTTTGGCTTTGTTCTTGGGCTGGCTTTCCTCGTGGTCATAGTGTGGTTGCTGGGATCCACCCCTCAGCCTAATGGCACCTCCTTCCCATCTAGGATGCATGAGCACATCTTCCAACAATGGCCAAAGACAAGCTCAGAATCAAGGGGACAAACTCATGCTCGTGCTCGCCCCCGGCTCCCCATCCAGACCCGGGAATGGGGTCAGTGTGCTGGACAGAGGAGGGGAGGGGCCCAGCACAGCACTCCTTGGCCATCGAGCACTCAGCCCACCCCTCTCAACACCCTCCTGCCGTCGGGCTTGATGATGCCGGGGCTCACGCAGATGAGCCTGAACCTCCTCTCCCCCAGCGAAGCCCCAGCCAGGTTCAAGTCCGCTCCCGTCCTCCTCCCAGTCTGCACCTGAAGAGCTGAGCGCTGCCTGAGCCAGTGTGGGAAAGCGGAGCCTCCTGTCTCACCAATGGCTGCGACGTCTTAGAGTAACGGGACACTGGCGGGTTCCCTCCTTCTTACCAAATAAACCATTTGGTTTTCTAAACCCAGGGAGACGCTTTCATCCTTTCTCCCTTGGCATCCACGGTGAACAAAAAGAACCTCACATCCACGTCTCGCCTTTTCCTTTGCCCCCAAATTCACAATTAGTTAGGGTCAGCGTGCAGCAGCGCCGCCTGCCAGGCGGGACCCCCGCGTCGGGCCGGGTTAGTGAGACTGCGTAGCTCAAGAGGCGGGAACCCTGGGCCGCTGGGCTCCACCTGTGTCCGCGGCAGCCCAGAGCAGCGCGAGCCCCGGGGGCGCTGAGCTCCGGGGGGGCAGCCTTCTCCATCCTCGCGGGCAGCTCAGCAACGTCCCGGCTCCCGCTCCCTTCTGGCAGGGCGGAAACTGATGGAAATTCCACCGGCCACTCCAATTCCGCCGCGTTCCATGCTCCCGGCTGACGTGGGACCGACGCTTGTGTCAAGCCAGGCGACCATCTCCCTCCGGCTGAGGCAGGAATCAGAGACGAGAGTCGGGCAGAGACTCGCCGGGACTCCAGCGGGACTGACAGCTGCCCTCTGCGGGGCTACGAACCTCGCGAAATCCCACCCCCACCCCTCCTTCCTCTGGCTGCAGGACCCTGGAGCAACTCCGCGCCACCCTCCCCTCTGGGTCCCGGGTCCTGCCCAGTGGGCGCTGGGGGAAGGCCGGGGCCGTTACCCAGCCGCCCGACCACAGCGTGGGCGGGAGAGGGGCTCGCTCACCCCCAGGTCCCGGCAGCTGGAGCAGCGCTGGGTCCGGAGACGTGTGGACTGACCGGCTGAACGGATGGATAAACGAGCAGAGGGAGTGACCTGGCGCCCTGTTTACCCGCAGCGACCAGCAGAGATGTTTATGCGTTAAGTGCTCATTCACTGACCAGAGAACCCTTCCAAAAAATCTTAAAAACTCCAAGATAGGGATTTTGCTAAAAATATCCACCTCCATTGCTCAGACCTTGGCCTCCCTAATTGCCCCCAGTTTCTAAGGCATCTGGGTCACGGAGCCTGTAATTGGACGTTGCCATTTTGCTGTTTCTGGGGGCCCCAAAGGACATCTGGGCCGGGAGCTGGAGGTGGCTCCCCTGCAGGGCTGAGGGCGGCACTGGGCTCGTCCTTTGCCTCGTCAGCATCGGCGGGGAGGGCGCCTGCGCTTTCCCGACCGCCCGCCCCAGCTCACAGGAAGATCTACAGAGGCGGTCTGAGCAAAAGCGCCCCTAGCCCATCTCAGCTGTCCTCGAGCCTGAGCCCCATGCCTGCCGGCCCTGCCCATCACAGAGAGGGACGAATTGTGACGGCTCCTGAGGCCCCACCAGCAGGCTTCAGAGGCTGCAGCTTGTCTTCTCGTCACTGCACCCACCCGTGCGGGCGGGCAGATGTCCAGGGCAGGCAGATGTCCATTGCGGGTGGCCCTGGCTGCGAGAACTGCCCCAGCGATGAGGCCAAGAAGCCCCTGGCCAGGGCGCAGGCTTGTTATGCGGACGGGGCACGGGGGCTGGTCTCCGCCCGTCAGGGACACGGGGCCCACAGACCCTCGTGGAGGCCCTTTGGCGGCCACCCCTTCCTGGGGCGAGGGGGGACGCCGAGGGAGAAAGACCCATGGACGACGGCAGCAAGTCCCTTGGTTGGGGCTCAAGCACCACCCCGTGGGGGGCGCAGGCAGGCACAGGGCAGTGGGGCCAGGGAGGCAGGTGAGGGCGGGAGGCCCCAGGAGCCCGGGCTGAGCCAAGTCTGACCCTCAGCCACAGTTCTCGTCACTGGTCAGGGGCTTCTGGCCACCCCCCACCCCCACTGGCGCATCTGTGAAAAGGCACCAACTGTCCCCACATATTGATCCCGGGCCAGGAGGGGATGAGAACATTCCAGACTGTCCAGCCCACTGCCTGCGAACATCACGGGATTGAAGGGAGAAGGAATCGGGTCCTGGGGAGCTCTGCGGCCCTGAGGGTGCCCACGCCACTGGCCCTCCTCATCAAATGAGCCCCTTGCTGCCTTTGGCACACCCCTGCCTGGGCCTCCCTCGGGCCAGTCCTGCCTTAGGTGTTGGGGTCAATCCTCTGCTTACATTTTCCCTGGGGGAGGGAGTAACCAGCAAATTCCAGGTGCTGATAATATCTGGGAAGAAAGGAGGAGAGCAGCTGTGCAAGTGGCAGGCAGGGGCAGCCGCATGTGCAAAGGCCCTGAGGTGGAGGCCAGGGAGGTGGGTTTGAGGAGCAAAAAGAAGGGCCGAGTGGGAAAACGCAGGTGCTTTCCACACGGGCAGGATTTGTGGCCAAATCCAGGGCTGGCTTCCCAGAAACTGGTGCAGAAGAAGGTTCTTTTGGAAGAATTGCAGTTTGGCCGAGGTTCTTCCCAGCCCTGGTGCTCTGTGGGAGCAGGCGTCGCACCCGCTTTGCTCGTCTCAGGCCCCAGCTCCCAGCCCAGAGCTGGACATAGGAAGTGCCTGGTAAATCCTACGGAGATGAGCAGGCGGGTCCATCTCCCCTGGAGGGAGGCGGGCTTTGGGGGGGAGAATTGGAAATCACCAAGCCTCCTGCCCGTGCCAGAGCTCATGAGGCAAACACGGCTCTCAGGCTGCCACCAGCCTCTGGGCTGGGGGTCTCCAGATTCCTCGGGGAAAGAGGTCCAAGAGCCAGAGCTAGAAGGGCTTCGACAGTCCTTGTGACACAATCTCCCATTTTACAGAGAAGGACGACCGCAGGGGGAGCTTCTCCCTCTACTTCCATCAAATTCTGCCCCGTAAGCGCAAAATCTCAGTGACATCCATGGCCAGTGTGCGCACCTGCCCCCGCCCTGAGGGTGGCCTGGTGCCTTGGGTCTCACTCAGGGCCCTGGGCAGGGGGGCCAGCAGGCAGCTGGGGGACAGGTGGAAACAGGTGAGGCCTCAGCCTGGCCCTGGCTGGCTGTCACGGCAGCCCCGTCCCCGTGGCCACAGCAAGTCACAGAATAAGCTTGTGAGGGGTCGGGAGGGAGAGATCTGCTTGTAATCAACTACCCACACTGTCTCTACTTGACACCTCCTGGCTTCCTAGTTCTTTCACTCCAGGGGCTCGCGGCAGGCAGAGGTGAGTGCTTGCACCCAGAGCCTGTGTCCCTGCAGCTGGCTTCCTGGGACACCCAGTGGGTTCTCCCAGCCCTCAATCCCAGGCGGGAGCCTAGATGCAGGTCACGAGGTGGGCAGGGAAGCTTCCGAGGGATCGCCAGACAAATGGGGGTTTCGGTCCCCCACACCTCCCTTCTTCACCTCCACACAAATGAGCTGCCTGGCAGTGGCGTGCAGGAAATCTGTCTCCTCTGGGCGGTGCAGGACGCTACCACCCGACACGCATCCATCTCCATCTAGGTGCACGGGTCCGTCTCCACCACCTCCAAAATCTATATATGGCTGCAGTGCCTCCCTGCCCAGGGAAGGACATTAGGAATGGAAAGCACAGGCTCCAGGCCTCCAAAACAAGTTCCCTGGTGCATAATTTAAAGCCACAGTTGTAAAGCTGCAAACAGCCGCTGGGAAAGAAATAGGATGCAAATGGAAGTTGCCCCAAGCGCACCTGGATCCGCAGACCTTTCCTAGCTCATGCGTCTTCCCGGGACCTGTCCATCCTCCCTGTGCAGTGACTGGACGTTACACTTTGCTACAGACCTCAGAGGGAAGTCATCGAAGATGTCCGTCTCCCAAGAGGAAGCAAGTGAAAGAAAAATGCAAAGACGTCTTGAAAAGCAACGTTGTCAGTGGAAAGGCAGAGGGGAGCGAGCCATTTGGAGGTGGAGGCACAGCCTCGGGCTCCCAGCTAATAACTCTGCTTCCAGCCTGGCATGAGACTTCGGGCTCTCTGGGTCCCCGGCCAGGTGCCCATGGCTTGGAAAGAAAAATTAGCCTGCCTGGGCTGCCCAGGGTTGTCAGATATCCTTCCTCAGTGGCTGGCAGCCTCGCAAATACCAAAGCATTTCCCCAAATACTATTCCCAGGGCACTCGACTGCTTGAACACCCTGTGAAAAAGGCTCTGTTGCCAGAGAAGTTTGGGAGATGCCGTTTGCTCCTTCCCACCCTGGGAGGGCCACAGGACCCTGGCCCGAGCACATTGAAGGTGCCGCACTTCCTGCGGCAATGAGCCTGTGCGATCACTTAACCCTCTGTTTCCGCCTCTCTCTGTGATTGTCCATTGGAGCCAGCGTTCCCGGGAATGCCTGGGGGAGGCTCCCCTGCCCCCACCCAGGGAGACTCCTGCACAGGGGAGAAAAGCAGCTGCCCCAGGTCGCCACGAGGTGGGGGAGTGCGGGGCAGAGCAGCCCCATGCCGACGCTGGCCCCGGAGCTCTCAGGGTCTGAAGTGTCCGCTGCACCCTGGTCTCTCCCAGTTCCTCGGCTGTCCATGACCCCCCCGCCCCCCCGCCCCAGAGGCCAAGTTCAGGCATCACTGATGGCAGCCCTCGATCTGATCCCAACTGCCCTTCCCAAGATCCCCAGACCCAGAGCCAGGTCATGTCCCCAACCTGGCAGCTCACTTTTCCCATCTCAGTGTCTTGGATGAATCAGCTCCAAAGGGAGGCCCCTTAACCTCTCACCCTCAGAATCAGGAAAACAGCCCATCGCTGCATTCACGTTCACATGACTCCGTTAAAAAGTCTTTCTTGACCCCACTGGGACGAAGTCCAGGGCTGTGCCTCTTTATGAGCTGGGAAAGCAGGTGAGCCCAGAGGAGAGGAGCAGTGACCTTGAAGGCAGAGCCCTACCATTTTGTTCTCTTTAGTGTTAACTCTAGGGCTTGTAAAATGCATTTTTACCTTATCAAACACAGTCTACTTCCAAGTCATACTCTACTTCACATGCCACATCAGAGCCTTCCAACAGTATGTCTCCATTTTCCTCTTCCCATCCTTTGTGCTATTGTATTCGTACGTTTCACGTCTACATGTCATAAAACCCACAGTACATGCTATTAAATTTTCTATAAATGGACAATGGTATTTTAAAGAAATCAAAAAAAGAGAAAAGTAATTTCCCACGTATTTCCAATTTCTGGGTCTCTTCAATCTTTGGTGTAGATCCAAATTTACATTAGCATCATTTTCTGTCTGCCTGAAGAATTTTCCTTAACATTCATGGCAGTATTTTTCTCATATTTCCTAAGTCTGAGAAGTCTTTACATTGCCATCTTTACTGAAAGCTATTTTCTCTGGGTATGGAATTTTAGGTCGACAGACTTACCCCACCTGCCTCCCCAGTGCTTTAGGATGCAGCTCCATTGCTTTCCGACTTGCATAATTTTGGATGAGAGGTCCGATGTCATTCTCAATCTGTTTCTCCATTTATAATTGCTTGTGTTTCTCTGGACGCTTTTAAGTGTTTGCTTTCAGCTTTTAGAAATTTGGTTATGACATGCTGTGGCACAGCTGCTTTGTGTTTATTAGATCTGAGCTTTTATAGTTTTCATCAACTGTAAAGAACGTTTGGTCATTATTTCTTTACATATTTTTCCATACCCCACCCTCCTCTCCTTTCAAGCCCTAAGTCCAGGTATGTTAGACCATCTTATGTAATCTCACACATCGCGGATAATCTGTTTAAATTTTCAGCTTTTTTCTCTTTATCGTCGTTCATTTTAGATGGTTGTTCAACTTGCGTCTTTTAGTTCACTGATCTTTTCTTCAATGTCCAATCTACTGATAATTCCTTCTGAGGTACTTTTCATTTCAGGTATTTTATTCTTCATTTCCACTGGTCTTTTGTGCCTTTCATTTCGTTCCTCAATGTGTTCATGTTTTCCTCTGTATTCTTAAACGTATGGAGCATATTTATAATAGCTGTTTTTGTGTTCTTTTCTGCTAATGCAATCATCTGTGGCGTTTCTTATTTGGCCTCTATTGATTGGTTTTTTTCTCATGGTTATAGATCATGTTTTCTTGCTTCTTTGCATGCCTGGCAATTTTTGATTGTATGCTGGTGTGGCAGTTTGATATTATTTATGAATTCCAAAAAAGATATTTGATTATGTTTGTAAACTGGTCTGCTCCTCTGGGCATGATGGCCTTTGATTGTATTAGATTCAGCTGAGACGTCTTTGATTAAATTATGTTAAGATTAGGGCTTTGCAGGCCCCGTGTGTGGGTGCACCGCCAGGCCCCGCGAGCAGGTGAGCCCCACAGGCCCCGCGAGCAGGTGAGCCCCCCAGGCCCTGCGAGCAGGTGAGCCCCACAGGCCCTGTGTGCGGGTGCGCCCCCCAGGCCCCGCCGAACCATGCAGCAAGATGATGACATAACAGGAGAGGGACACAAGGGAGACCCAAGACAAGACTCGCCGAGAAACCAGGAACTGAGGTGGCGCAGGCGGTAGGACGCCTCTCTCCCACATCAGAGGTTCCGAGGATGGAATCCTGGTGAAGACAGAGGAGAAGGATGAGAAGAGAGGGCAGGAAACAGATACAGAGAGTTGCCCAGCAAATGGACACAAAAACAGCAAAAACGGGGGTGAAGGGGTTAAAAATGGATAAAAGTAAATAAATAAAAATAAATAATAACGTGGGTTGGGGAAAAATACAGCAAACGTAAGGTATGGACTACAGTTAGTACTGTAGTAATATTTTGATGATATTCTTTCATAATTTCTAACAAACGTTTCACAACAATGCAAAGTATTGGTGGTGGGGTGGTGTGTGGGAGCCCTGTGTGATGTTATGCATGTTTGTTTTATAAGTTCACAACTTTCACGATACACTTATTATTTATGTTCATGTATGAATGATATAATTCAATAAAATAAAAAAAAAAAGAGATTAGGGCTTTGATTCGACCATGTCATTAGGGTGTGCAGGGTTGTGTCCACACCCCCTTGGTGTAGATGAAACAGACTCTCACATGGCAATGGATACACAGAAGCAGATAAATGAGGAAAGAGAGAAGGCTCCATTAGACACAGCAGGGGCCTCGGAAAGACAGATGAGCCTGATGGTCTACAGCTGACCTTGGGAAGAGAGCAGAGCAGCTGAGCCTGGAAAGAACTGAGCCCCAGGGAGAGAGACGAGCCTTATGCCAGCCTACAGCTGAGATGGGAAGAAGCTGGACCCATGGAGCATTAGAAGGAAGGAGGAAGCCTGAACCCTCGCAGACATCACCAGCCATCTTCCTTCAACACGTGGCCAATGACTTCAGGTGAGCAAGTACCTCTTATGGTACCTGAGTTGGACTCTGTAGGACCTTGTGACTTTAAGCTTCTACCCCAAATAAATACCCTTTATAACAGCCAACAGATTTCTGGCACTTTGCATCAGCACCCCTATCGCTGACTAATGCAGCTGGACACGGTGAATTTTGTTTATTTCTTTAAAGAGTGCTGGCATTGTTCTGATCCGCAGTTAAGTTACTTGGGATAAGTTTGATCCTTTCAAGTCTTTCTTTCAAGCCCTGCTAGGATGGGCACACAGCACACTTTGGTCTAGCCTTCCACTGAGTTGCTGTCCTCGTGGGGACAGTACCTAACTCCCCGTGCATTGTGAGGTCTCTCCACTGGACGTGGGAACCTGAGCTAGTTCCAGACCTGTGTGAGCTCTGAGAATCGGCCTGCTTATTTCCAGTTCTTCCCTTATCCTTGTGCAGCTTCACAGCACACAGGCATAGATACACATTCAGCCAAATGCTCACGGGGACCCTGCTGCTGGCCTCTGGAGCCCTCTATCTATGCGTCTCCCTCCTCTCTGGTATTCTGCTCTGCAAATTCCAGCCGCCTTGGCCTCTTACCACTCGGCCCTATGATTCTTAGGGTTAGCAAGTCTGCTGGGCTCTGCCTCCAGGCAACACGCTGTGGAAATATTAGCGCCCACCTTGTTTGTTTCCCCTCTGCCAGGGTTCGCAGTCCTGTGCTGCCTGTTGCTCAACATGTAAACACTGTCATTTTCCAGGTCTGTAGCTGTTTACAGCAGGAGGGAAAAGGGAAAGTCCAATAGCAGTTAAGTCTTCATTGGTGGAAGCAGGATTCTCAGGCCACCGCTTCTGACTCTCAGCTTTGTCCTACTGATTGTGTGACTTTGGGATGGTTACTTAATCTCTTCAAGCCTCATTATCCCCCGTCAGTGAAAAGGAACACTAATTGCATTTTTGAATGCATCTGTAGCCCTTAGAACAATGTCTGACATGTAATAAATGCTCGAAAAAGGGAACCCACTCTATGGAATCTGTTTACGGGTCTTGCTTTCACACCAGATTATGATGTCCTTGAGAGCTGGGGCAGCGCCGTCTCCAACTGTGTGTCTGTGGGATGTAGCTCAATACCCCAGGTGTGGTAACATTCAATAAATACACCTGGCATGAAGGAGTGAAGGACTTGGAGCTCAGGAACGAGTCTCGAAGAATGGCTTTCCCAGCCAGCCCCCCCCACACACACACATGCATTTTATCCACATCCTTTTTTTCTTGGTCATCACGGGAGCTGCAGAAAGGCTCCTTATCCACTCATGCCTTC